>JZKD02S1642230.1:25189-41174 GCA_000966675.3 Picea glauca
TCCTACACATGAAATGATGTTCTTATTAGATGAGATTCTCATATTATAAATAAAATCCATGGGATACCTTTATTTAGGGGTTATTTGTTATTAACTATAATATATAAAAGTTATAAAAGTTATGAATTATATTAGGTTTTATATGGCTTAATAGGCATTAAGGGTGACATGGGTTAGAAATTATCAGAGTTATATTAGAGGTCATGTATGGTAGTGGTTACAATACATAGTGATTATATGGTTATGGGTTATAGAATTTTGAGGTAAAGTATTAGTTATTATATGAGATAGGGGTTAAATGAATTAAAGGGATTAGGTGTTATAGGGATTAAGGGATATGAGAGTTAGTATTTATATGTGTTATGTCATATATAGGATGGGGGTTATACGTGTTAAGGGTTATGGGTCTTATTAGTTACAAGGACCATAGAGTTTAAGAGATGATAAGTGTTGGGAATTATAGGCATTAGGTGTTATAATGTCTATTGTGTATATTAAGGGCCATTGTGGTTGAGGATGATAAAATATATATGTATTAGATAATAGGTTTTAGGTGTGAGGGATCATAGGTTTTAAGGGTTATAATGTTATATAATAAGGGATTATAGAGGTTAATCATAATGTGCCAAATGCAGTTATGGATGAGTGGTTCAGGATTATAGGGGTTAGGGATACTATTAGGAGTTAGAATGTTGAATATTATATGGGTCAATTATTAAGGTTTATAAATTATATATGCAAGGGTTTTAAAGATTATGGGTTATTATTTGAGGTATATGAGTTAGGGAGATATATGGTTTATAATATTAAGGTGCTATAGGAGTAAGGAGTTTTAAGATTTAGTGCTTGTGAGTGATAGGGACATAGGCATATATGGTTATATGTGATATGGGTTATGTTTTATGATTATAGGGGTTAAGCTCATAGAGCTTATAAGTACTTCGGGTTAGGCTGTATAGGAAAATTATAAGGGTTAGGTGTGAGGAATTATATTAGTTATGTCATTATGTATTAACCCCTAATGACATTATTTTTTCATTATGAGGGTTTTAATACTAAAATAGGCTCTTAAGGCCCTACAAATATTCAAAGGAAAAAAGACAATGTCTTATAGCCTAAAATATACTTCTAAAGATCATGGACCATGCATAGATTCTAGCACCACACATTTCTGGTAAATGGAATTTACCATCTTTAGGGGTCATATGAGTTCCATTAGAAGGAATTATGTGTGAGGGATGTAATTTCTTGTGACCCTAGTGATGTTAGAATGATAAAACTGAATGAATCGGGGCATAAAAATTGCTTTTGTGGATTATAAAACTTGCACATGGTGCCAAAACACCTAAGAAGCCATGAAAGTGCATCTTTGGCCCAAGAGTGCAATATGAGCACCATTCATATATCTATATTTCATCTTTTTAAACCATATTTAAATTCACTTTGCAAGTGCCCATATCATCCCTCCAACTTAAAGGAACTTTATTTTTTCAAATTTCCATAACCACTAAAGTGTTGTGAGAGACCACCATGACTGTGCGTTAACCTCAAGGTTAGTGGGTGAGTACATTTAGGGGTTTGTGCATTTAGGGAAACTTGTAATATTTGGTTGATCAATATTAGCTTAAATTTTCTTGTTGGAAAGCCTCTTTGGCAACTAAACAAGTGTATTGGTCATGTGGTACACCACAAGGATTAAACCATGGAAATGTTTCTTGGTCAACCACATTATTTGTCTCTAGTGGTTTTGGAACTCTTTGATTCTAATTATATAATGAGGTTGTCTAGAMTTATCTCAACCATTATTTCCCCTTCCAATTGTAGTGACCCTTTGACTAAAGGAATAATTATAACGAATAATTCATTTTGGATAATAAAGTCTAATATAGAAATAAAAGAGTCTTAGATGGGAACTAATTATTATAACTTCATTTAATATTCAAAGATGTGAACTAATTATTATCTTATTGATGATATTTATATTTATATAATATAACTTCAAATTGACAACTTATTAATTAATTCATTAATAACCTAGAGAATTTAGTAACTAATGTGTTTATTGAACCATAATATTGTATGTGTGTTGGATATTTAGGCATAGCTAGCACACACATATCTCATACATGTAGATGATAATAACAAGCCATGTTCCTAATGTAATTTTTAAAATGTTAACAACTAACAATGTAAACAAATAAATAAAATAAATCATCGGGCTCCCTTTAAACCCATAATTCCATCTCGCATCTCCGATCCCTTCCTTTGTTTAAATATGTTGGAGTTTTGACAATATTGAACTAACTCTAGAGATAATCCAAATGCGAAATCTTCAAACCTTTCGACCTAATATCTCTAGTAGACAACTAGTATTATTCATAACACATATAGGGAGTGTGGATAGCATGACCCTCCTACAACGCGAGGGGAGTGTGGATATCTATAGACATTACCCTTTATGACCATTAATTTTGTGACAATTAAAAGACTCACTCAATTGCATCTTATTTGAAATATATATGTCATTAAAACTCACATTACTATTTGTAGAAATAGGCTTCATTACCTCCATAAATTTCGTGACAATTAAGAATCACTTAAAATCATCTTCTTTTTAATGTATATCCCATTAAAACTCACATTACTATGTTTACAATAGGTTATGATGCACTTACATTTGAAATTATTGTCATGATTAGTCTCAATCAACGTGAATTGCCACCTTATATGACTATAATTGTCCCATGTCACATACCATGTCAGGACTCAAATAACCTATAATTGCATTCTTTCTCAATTCTAATATTGAAACTTCTACCTCCCTTTCTCAATCTCTAGCAATTCATATTCTTATGGCCCGTCTCTAAGAGATAGTTACAATTGTTCCTCTTCTTTACATGCCACTTGAACAATCAATTCAAATTCTACAAGTCATTTGATGCCCACTTCCTAATGACAATGAATTGCTTCAATAGTTATTGTCGATGCACCATACACATGTTGCTTTTGATCTTGTAGTCCCTTGTACATTTTGTCAATTCATTGAGGTTAATATATGCACCCTCAAAGAAACCATTAGGATTGATCTATTCCATGGTAACATTGAGTGCTCTTCTACCAAGAACCCCAATCAACTTAGTCCTCAATCATTCAACTACTCATAGACCATACTACACGAAGAATTGACCAATAAACATTCTTAGAACCTTTTAGGTTTTTGTTGACATGTTCTAGAAACATGCATCCATTATTTCCATTAATTGTCATCAATGTGATCTTCAAGTCAATTATGCATAGTTCAGTAAATATATCACTTCCATATTAGGTCGGTTCTCTCCTAGTGGAACTTCCCAACAAAACTTAGTACTTAGTCACACTTTGACCTAATTGACTAAATTATGCATAGTTCAGTAAATCTATCTCTTCCATATTAGGCTGGAACTCTCCTAGTAATCTTGCAAAAAGGTAGAATTCATTTTGTTATCAAATATAAACAACCAGTCTCCCACTTTGGTGGTCTTTTCCAATTGTAGAGGTCATTTGACTAAAGGAATAGTTATAATGAATACTTCATTTTGGATGATGAAGTCTAATTCATATAAATAAAAGAGTTTTAGATGGGAAATAATTATTATACTCATTTATTACTTCAGACATATTGACCAAAATTATTGAATGTGTATCTTATTGATGATATTTGTATTCATATAATATAACTTCAAATTGACAACTTATTGGATTTGTGTTGGATATGTAGGCATAATTTAAACATGGTAGGAACTATGTGAGGAAACAAGGAATCATAATGTTATGAGGGCCATGTGACTTAACACTAGTGATATATCCACTCATAGTAGAAACATTTTCTAATGAAAATCCATATCATATGGGAGTTTTTATGTTAGAAACAACATTTTATCCCTACCTTCTAGTTAACAAAAACTCTTCATAAGTATTGATATTTCATTGAATTTCGATTTAATAGTATTTTTAATGATATATCAATGTTTTGTAGAGTGATCTCCTTCTCCATTCTCAAATGATTTAGCCAAGAATTGGCATATTTATGCAAACCCCCATTAAGCAATAGGTAGCATATTTTCTTTCATGTTAGTAGTCTCTTGCGCCTGTACATTAGGTATCCAGTTTTAGTCATTCTCTTAATGGGGAAATAACTAATTGTATGAGGATATGATAGGTTGTATGATATCAATTATAAGATTATAAATTATAAACAATTTTGAATTTTCTCAGTATTTCTCCATGATTATATAGAAATTCTACAACCCAAATCTTCAAATCCATATATAATATAACAAGATTGACGAGTGTCTCAAAAAGGGTTTATTTTTTTCCCAAAGCCAAAATTCATATGATTTACAATTGTTTTCAAGGTAAAAATAGGTTTTGGACATGGAGGGATATGATGTTAGGTTTAATAATCAACAACTAATAAACTCAAAACTATATCAAACAAGGGAGTTGGGAGTTTATAGTTAAGAAAACCCTTAGTGGAAATATGGTTCCTTTATGTAACAATTAGGTATAAATCCCTTAATGGAAATCTTTTTGTGGAAATCCCTTAGTTGATAGTAAAATTAGGTCCCTTTATGTATCTCTTAGTGGAAATCCCTTAGTTTATAGTAAAATTAGGTCCCTTTATGCCACTTTAGGTGACCATAAAATATTTCACAGTTATGTATTTAGTTCAACTATATCCACAACTATCCAACAATTTGTCCTTAAATCTCTCAAGTGATACAAATATATAATATAGCATTTTCACAGTTCATATGTTATATAATATAACATTATCACAAATATTACATTTGCTCCACCTCATCTTAATTTATATTAGGAATACAAACAACCCTCAATCCCATCCCATTTACCATGACAATAAAGGAATTAGTATAAAAACTCAATGACATTTAAATAATTCTAATGGGAAGTTTAAAGCAATGGCATATAATCCATGTTCATGCAATACCTTTACCTCATTGTGATTAAAATATGGGTGTGTGAGGTTATGAAGATTAAAATCTTTGTTTTGGGGATTCTAATGCATTACATTATATTAGGTCTTTGTGGATCCCACCATAGGGAAATTTTAAGGAATCTTAAAGAAATTTTCTAATGCGTTTTTTTAGTGGATCCAACCATAGAGAACTTTTAATGAATCCACTTGCTTGTTGTTTTTCTGAATTGATTTCCCTTGGCGAACCCAACTTTCTGATTTCAATGACTTTTTTTGTGTGGGTTTTATTGATTATTATGAAAAGATTGTCATTTTATCTTATGTCCCTTATCCCTTTAGTCATCAGTCCTTGCCTGAGCAGTCAACTAGGAGCCGAATCGATAGTCACCACTTCAATGTTTAAAGACCTATAGATTCAAATGCCCTGCTTTTATGTGCATGGATGATGAGTGAATGATAAGAATTTTTCCTACTATCTATCCCTTACTTATCTTTTAGTTGATTGATTCATGGCTGAATGTTTAGTCTTTGCATCTTCTTCTTTGATGTGGATTGTGAATGATAAACCTCTGAGTGGAATGACAGTCCCTTGGCAAACCCAACTTCTGATTTCAATGACTTCTATGTGTGGGTTTTATTTATTATTGTGAAAAGTTTGTGGTTTTATATTCTGTCACTTATCCCTTTAGTCATCATTCTATGCCTGAGAAGTTGGCCAGGAGCCAAATCGACGGTCTTCACTTCTGTATTTAAAGACCTATAGATTCAAATGCCTTGTTTTTCTGTGCATGGATGATGAGTGAAGGATAATAATTTGCCATGCTATCTATGGACCCCTTACTTATATTTGAGTTGATTGATTCATGACTGAATGTCTAGTCTTTGTGCCTTCTAATGAGTGAGTACCTCTGTGGCTTGATTGTTTAAAAATTTGATTTATCTCTACGTTTTTAATTACTTGAACTTGTGTACATCTCTGGATTTATATTGATAAAATCTGAATTGTGGATAGATTTTGAGGAGTGATGTCGACAAAAGATTATCCAAACATTCCTCACAAACTCTCTAGGCATTCTCAAGAAGGAAGAACAAGAACTCCTTCTTCGTCTGAGACTCCGAGTGAGCAACAAAAATCTTGTCAGAGGAGATTTTCAAACGAGTCTGTAAATAGCTCAACTGCAGAACCTGCTCAAACTAATGTTATGGATGCAGCCTTCTTAGATAGGTTGCACATTAATACTCCTACACCTAAGAATGTAGGGAATAGCTCTAGACAAGAGAATATTTCTGGTAAGTTTCTCAAATTTTGTTTATTTTTGTTGAATTTTTTTGTATTTAAATTTATGTGAGGTTAAATCTTGAAGTTACTTTCAAATGTGTGTAGGCAATCAATTTAGAGCAAGGGTAGACAATGAGAGTGGCTTTCAAGAAGATTCAAATGTTGGTGCAGAGGGTGAAGGTGAATTTAGGAGGCCGCGTTATGAAGAAACAAAAGATTACACGCCAATGTCCACCTATCATTCAAATGTTGGCGATGAACTTCCCTAGGAAGGGAATAATGAAGAAATGATGCTTGAGCGATGCTCAGGTGTTAAAAAGAGGTTGGAAAATGATTTGGTGGTCTTGGAACTCCCTCAGGAGAGAAAACAAAGTTTACAAATTGTTTTGCATTCACTGGAAAAATTTATGGATGCATATCAGAAGATGGGGCCAACCACTGACAGTTTTGTCGATCTAATGAGGCAGCGAAAGTTAGAGTTGATGGGTCCTGATAAATGGGAGACAGTAAAAAACAAATTTTCAAAAGAAGACACCATTTCTATGTTCAATTTCAAAGAGGGCCCAAAGCGGAAGATGTTGAAGGTGCAATATTTTAAGCACCCTGACTTTGTCGGAAATTTATATAACAGATTTTTGGTGGCATATGGGAAATTGTCATGGAACGATGAGGTTCCACACCATTTTGAAGAGTTTTTCTTACACATGTACCCTGATTATATTAATCTACCGTCCAAATATTATGGGACTGGTAAATGGCGTACATATGATCACAAAGGGGCATATCGAAGTGCGACATTGTCGAGGCCTCTATAGCCTTTAGTACCTCGCCCAACAAAGGCATTTTCATCACTTTCAGAGTTCCAGGCTACATCAAAAGTTGGCAAAGAGGGCAGGACTGCAATCGGAAAAAAAATGGAAGCTATTTTTTATGGTGTTGATGTTGGCATGAAGCGTCAGCGAGTGAAAGCCAATTCCCAGGCCACATTTGTTGATAAAATAGATGCAAAATTATATGCAATGTCGACAGAAAAAATTTTGGAGTATGCAAAATTTTGTCAGGATGGTTGGAAGAAGGTCATTCAGAATGATGACCCGAACCACAGATTGGTATGTGTTCTATTTAGGAAAATTTTGATGCATTTTATGATAGTTTACTTCTAGTTCTAGATTTAGATATCCTTGTCTCTATAGAAATAATCAAGTTCTTCTTCCCATTAATTGCAATTTGGAGATATGTTAAATGAATCTTCAGTCGGTAGGGGACTTGATTCGACAAGTTTGAATTTGGATGGATTGAATCGGGTATGTTTTTTCTAATAGTTGTTCAATATCCACTCTTTTGAATAAGAGATCAACAACATTTAAATTTTTTTATAATTGTGAACACATTAAATCCTAGATTTATTTTTTAGTTGTGTTGTTCACAACTCTCTATTCCATCTCCTACTACTTGGGTTGGTTTATCTCAATTCTCATTGGGAGAGTTTGAAGAGGGTGGGAGTTCACAGGTATCATTTAATGTCTTAAAATCATTTAAATTTGATGTGTTATAATCATTTAAATCTAATTTTTTAAATTTTCAAATTTGAAATGTGTTACATAGGCTAATGTGGAGAAGAGAGTACTTGAGAGTGTGCTCAGAAGGGAGATTGGGATTGAGGAAGCACCCAGATTAGGGAAGCATGTGTCCATTTAGGATGATTCATAAATGTATGTTCTTAACTTTTATCAAATTTTTGTTTTCTCAAATTTTTAGTTTAGCCTTTCCTATTGAACGCTTTGACCAATTCTTTTGAAATATATAGAACCCCTAGATAAGTTTGTCGTTGTCTTAAATGGTGTACATTCAAACTTATTTAAGGTTAGATCATGATGAAGACCTAATTTTGAACTTGAATATGTTTGAATATTTGAGAACAGATTCTATCCCACATCAGAAAAGATAAATTTTCTAAATTTTCCTTGATTGCATTCCTTGTTTTCTTGTCCAAGAATGGTGTAGTATGGACAAATTTATGTTTTCTACATACAATGAAGTGAATTACTTCTTGCCAGGGTATTGTCAACTCTTAAAAAAATTGGTTAGTAATCACAAAAAACAACATTCAATTAGATTTACAAATAAGCTCACACATATTGTATATGTGAGCTAGCCCACATAATTTCAGAGAGCATTTCATTATATTTAATATGAATACATCCCATTTAAATGGTTTTTGAAGAATGAATTAATATACATGTGCATATTTTTTGTTTTATTCATGTACATACAAGATTATATGGGAACATCTATTCCACCGAAGAAAGAGAAGATAAGTATTTTTCGGAATAATGGTTTTTAAAATGGAGATTTGTGAACTTTTTTAGATAATAAGTAGTTTTTTGGAAGAATTGTTTAATATGGATATTTATGAGTCCTTTGTTTTGAAAGGGAATCGTGGAATTTGATTATATGACCACTACAGAAGAAGAAGAGAAGTATTTAACTACTGAGGAGATTAGTATTTTATTGTTGTGTAAATATGATCAAATAACAACACCTAGGATGAGAATTACAGAAGGATTTGAGACTTTATCCACAAGGAGAATTTCCTGAAGGATTTTGGACTTTATCCACAAGGAGAATTTCCTGAAGGATTTTGGACTTTATCCACAAGGAGATAAGTATTTGTTTGGAAGAATGACTTAATATGGAGATTTGTGAATTTTCTTCATACACAACTTTATATTTATTTTCAGATTATTATCTAACTCTAACTCGCAATTTGTTTTACCAAGAACACAATAACATCACTTGGGATGAGAATTTCACCTGAAGGATTTGGGACCTTATCCACAAGGAGAATTTCACCTGAAGGATTTGGGACATTATCAATTTCACCTGAATGATTTGAGACCTTATCTACAAGGAGAATTTCACCTGAAGGATTTGAGACTTTATCCATAAGGAGATAAGTATTTCATTGAAAGAATAACTTAATATGGAGATTTGTGAACTTTATTCATACACAGTTCTATATTTATTTTCATATTATTATACAACTCTAATTCAATATTTTTTTTATCAAGAACAAAAATTTTCTTTTTAATTTTTTTTAAGATTTTAGATAAGATTTACAAATTGTTTAAATCACGCACTCTTAATTGGAGAGTAACTAGATCTTAAATCTGTTTAACTATGGTTGGTTATGTTATTATTACTTATTGTTTATTTAATATTTAGTTGTAGTATATATGCTAATATGTGTTATTTGTTTTTTTATTATGTTTTTTATTTTTACAGATGTCTAAATTATATTTGGTGGAAAATATGTTTACAATATATTTTGTGGAAAAGAGTATGTTGAAGGATGACATTTAACTCTTTTGGTATGTATGCCAATTTTATTTTAATTATAATTTTTGAATTATGTATTATTTCGCATGTTTGAATTGTAAATTTTTAATTTTTGAAATCTATTTTTTTGCAGGTTTGAATTTCATGTATGAAGTGATCTATCTTAAAGCAATGTCTTAGAGTGCAGAATTTTGGAGTTAAATGCCTTAGCTTTTGTTATCATCCTAAAATGGATGTGGAACTTATGTAATTTGCAGTGCTACTATTCATACTTTGATTATATATATATATATATATATATATATATATATATATATATATATATATATATATTTCATAATTTTGGAATTCAAAATAGCAATTTTTGTCTCATATTTGATTTCTTATAGTTGATGAAAAAAAAGTGGCAAATTTAACTTGTTATGAACTAATGTTTTGTATATTCTCCTTTTTACAATGCATTAAATTAAGCATCAAACTTTTAAATACTTTTTTACCATGTATTAATTTAAATGTTTCATTTTATGTTTACTATGTACTGTCGAAAATATGAAAAATACATGATTCTTTTGTCAAATACTGTTTTGTATATTCTCCTTTTTACAATGCATTTTAAATTAAGCATCAAACTCTTAATTACTTTCTGCTATGTATTAATTTAAATGTTTGATTTTATGTTCACTGTGTATTGTCAAAAATATGATTATATTGTCAAAAGGTGGAAAAGTTAACTAGTAATGAAATAATGTTTTGTGTATTCTCTATTTTACAATGTATTTTAAATTAAGCATCTAACTCTTAAATACTTTTATGCTATATATTAATTTAAATGTTTTATTTTTTGTTCACTATGTACTGTCAAAAAATGATTCTATTATCAAAAAGTGACAAAGTTAACTAGTAATGAAATGTTCAAAATGATGTGACAAAGTGGCAAAAAGTGACAAAGTTAACGATAAAATAAAATGCTCAAAATGATGTGACAATAAAATAAAACCTTAAAATGGAAGAGATGACATTGTTTTCAAATTTCTGTGGTGAGGAGTTTCAAAGTTATTTGTCAGATAATCCACAGTTGGTGTCATTTTTGTCATCGATGTTTCAAATCCGAATCGGGATTCAACATCAGGACTAATCATCAATTGATAGCTTATTGATCTCAGACTAATCAACTCTTATTTAATTTTATCATGTAGTCATTAAAAAAATGCTAAAGCTATAAGAGATATTCACCTAAAGGTTCATATACCCTTAAACCTAATGCAATATTATTAAAATAAAATAGAGAAAAATACTATTGAAAAAAGTAAGGGTCAATGGAAATAGTGTTTAACAATTTTTCATTCTTTATATCACTATACTATTATCTTACTACTTCAAGTCAATATAGTTGGAATAGAATTCACCAAATAGTTTGAGTGCTATACCTCTCCAACATTAATAATTGGTTTTACTACATGACATTAAATTTGTGTATAAACTTTTATTTTAATCTACATGAAATTAATTTTTTGTATAAATTAATACGGTAAATATAAAATTCATGTTTTTTTTATAAAGTAATATTGTAAATACAAAATTTGTGTTTTCTCTTTGGAAGTCATGGTCAAAACTAAAGAAGAAGGTTATATATCTCCATACACCTTAACAATTAAATGGTTAAGGGCGAATCTCTTATCCTATAAACAACATAATCTCATACACAAATATCATGACCTTAAAAATAAAATATTATCATATAAAATAATAACAATCGAATGGTTGAGGGAGTATCTCTTATCCTATAAACAACATAATCTCCTACACAAATATCATGACCTTAAAAATAAATTATTATCATATAAAATAATTGTAACACTTAAAATATTTATAAAGCATTACGTCTATATTAAATTTTTTGTTAAATTAAATATAAATTAACACTATGAATAATTATATATAATAACTGTGAAACATAAAATGTTTATATCAAAAAACAATTCAATTAAAAAAAAATACTTTAAATTAATTTTTTTTAATTAGATGTAGAGGTTAAATTTGATATTGAATCCTTTGTATATATTAGAAGAGGTTACATTAATGGTTCTATCAATGTAATTGGGTATCAGAAATATGTCATGGTAATGCACATACTTGAGAAAGGGTTAGTTCCATTTAGAAGTTAGAAGTGGGTATCTTGGTGATCCATCACTAGAATTTTCTAGAATTTCACAAATCCAACCATGCGTAAGAAGTGAAGGAACTTCTTTTTAGATAGAGAGTTTCTAGATCAACCTTTTACAATAAAAAATAATATTCCTTGTATTCTAGAAGGTACTAAATATGTATAACTCCTCGATGTGATCAATTAGCTTTGATAAGTGAACTTCATGATACTCCGCAGGTATGAACCTTATGCAATACAAAGAGATTTAATGTTACCTCAAAAAATAATGACGCCCAATCCATTTAAATAGCCAATGGAATAGAATGAGCCACTAGAAAGAGTCGCTCAATGAGTGCAGCTCCATTCCTAACATGTGAGATTATATGGCCGCTTGTATTACCACTTGAGGACCCATGACATTGTATCGTTTAGCATGTAGCAAGGCAGATCCAAAGTAAATCGAACCCATAAAACATGTGAAAAGGTGGACATGAAGTCTTATGACTTCATGTGAGAGGGACCCCTTTGTAATTAACATGAATTAATCACCCTACATATAATAGTATATGCTTTCTCAACATGTGTGCCCCTTTATGAACATGGGGAAAATCAAAGAGTATGGTTGGAAATTATGGGTTTGAAGGGGACGACTCCATAATACATATAGAATGAGAATATGATTTCTTAACATGTGAGCCATTTCCAATCAAAAGATGGAATGAGAATTTGATATCATAAAGGTGCCCTAATATTGTGCTTTCTTTAAAAAAGATTAGTCTCATCCAAATGTTAGAAGGGGGCATGCTTAGAAGGATATATGATGATGGGTCTATTAGTCGGATCAGGTACTTAAAGATTTCTCGTAAATATGCCTAGTAGTGAGCATGCCTAAGTTAGGATTAGTCTCATCCCTTGTGCCTAAGGATACCTCACTTATTGACTTGAAAAAAGAACTTGTATTATATAAAATGCATGTCCCTAAAAGATTAAATTTTCCTCTATCCTATATTAAAGTTAGGGTGCACCCCAAGAGGTTCTTGTCTCTTTCACTCTTATACAAATTTAGGTTATAACATACTCAGGCATACATTTCCAAGTGATTCCCTCATTCATATCCTAATTAGAGTGGAATTCCCCAAGAACATACTTTTGGATATTAATGGGGGTGTCATAATTTGTAAGTACTTCTCTTACTCTTATTCAAATAGGGTGCACCACAAGTGGTTCCCTTGTTATTATATTAATTCTTGTTTAAATCCCAAGAACATAATTTTGGCACTAACTAAGATGCAAATTCGTTAAGTTTTTGTCTCACTCCTATATATGTAAATTAAGGTATGCCCCAAGCATGTCCTTTACTTCTATACTAATTAGGGTGAAATTCCCCAATGACATACTTTTGGGTATCGATAGGGGTATAAGTTACCAAATGGTTCTTTCACTTCCATACAAATTAGTAGTTCCCTAAATCCTATACTAATTAGGTTGTAAGTATTAACAATATACTTTTAGGTACTAATTGGGGTGCAGTTCCCAAGTGAGTTGTTTATACATAGTACCCTTTTTATAAATATCATAATTTGAAATATGTTTGAAGATAGTCAAAACAAGTCATCAAAATCTGGAATGTACTTTCAATGAAAAATTAAAAATTCTGGAGTGTACACATGTGCCAAGTTTGTTTAAAAACAACGTCATGGTATTCCATCTTCAATTATTCGTTCATGATCGACTTTGGACATTTTCCATTCTCTAACTTTTTTATTATTATTGAACTTCTATTAACTTTATGCGCATTGCACATACCAATTGACTATATTTACAACTTGTGACATCTGACTGGTAGTCTTGAAAGTGAACATGAGTATCGGTTTGATGGGTTTCTTGAAAAAAATTTCCTTTCAATAAAATGGATCCTCTTTCATATATAAAACTGTTATCATCAAAATCTTCTAATAGCCTCATCTTTTGTCCATGCATCGCATCAAATAATATTTCACGTTTTTAGTGTTTTCTACAAGTGCAACCATGGAAAAAACATCTCTTGCAAATAATTGGATATATTGGACAACAAATAATTCGTGTTATATTATCACACAAGTACAGATCTACAAGTTATTTGAAAAAATTTAAACATAAAAATTTTACCTTCTCTAACAAGATCAGTAACTCTATTGCCATCAAATGACACTATAGTTTCATTTGATTCCATCTCCTTTGAGCTTGCAAGTGGAATTTTCCCTTTTACATTAAGTTCAGTATGTCTCCAAGCTTTAACATATCCTTCATTTTCGTTCTCACAAATATCTATGGATTCTGTGTCCTTTATGCAAATTGAACAAAAAAAAGAGTCATTTCATCTATCAAATGCAAACCCATTTTGAAAATGTTTTGTTTTAACTGAATGTATTTTTCTTGTCCCAGGTATTGTACTGGCATCATATCGGATTGATCTATTTACATCTTCAATTCCAACATACCAAAAAAACCTACACAAGACAAGAACTTGTTAACTTGAAATCTCTCAAGAAAATGATTGAAGATTGAATATAAATTTGAACACGTTCAAATTTATATATCCTGTGTACATACATGTAACATTTATATATAGAAACACCTGTGCACATCCCTTGATGGATTATATTCATGGATTAGCACCATGTTGCACCATTCAACAGCTTGTTTAGCAGATTCAAATCGATTGGCATGAGGGTTCAATTGATACCTTCGAAGTTCTCGTTTTATACATGCCCTTGCACCGTCGTGCTCTCCTTTTCCATGACCAGTCTCAAAAAAATTCCAACAATGTGTAATGTTTAATTTTTTATGAAGACGACATAACCAATAGAATGATCGTGCAGATTTGAACTGACCCGCAGACCCATCGGACCATATCCAATGTTGATCGAATCTGATTTCGTTTTCTTTCAATGAATCATAAAATTTATCAAAACAATGTTGTACATAATGTGTATCATGTGCTTGATCATCACTTATATAAAAGTGATATTCTTTAATAACAAGTCGATTGTCGTTGGTTCTTTCTATGTTTGGAAGACTCCGTTGAGCATGTCTATATAGAACGTGGAAAAATATTGTGACTTGATCAGAATGATAATATTCGCTCTGTACTTGTTTTTCTGCAGTGAATGTGTAATTCTCTGAAAAATCAACTACAGACAAAATTGTCCCTGGTGGAAACACTTCATGGGATTGTTTGAATTGTATATCTTTCCATCGAGCTCTATGTGAATGCTTGGTGTATTTATAGATTTCTTCCTCAAACTTCTTCAAAAATTTTATCACACTGATTTTATCTACCTTCAAATCAATCCTTTTGGAAATAACATTTGAAGAATGTGGAGTCGTGCTGCTCATATATTCATATCTCTTCCAATTGACTGAAATATTAAAAAATGATTGATCATTCATATCAATATGATACTTTGAATGAAACAAACTTATATTTCCACAACGATCACATTTCTTTCCACCAACACATTTTTTTTGTAAAATAAATCATCATCTTCTCTTTCACATAGAATTTTAGATATAAAAACATGGAATGTGAAAGGAGGAGGTGAAACTGGCCATAAAGTTTTACCAAAATCCAAAAAAGTGTCGTAATACAGCTCAAACTCTACATGATAATGACAACAACATGTGTCACAGACAGTGATGGGTCTAAAAAACCATTGTTTTTGTTGCACAAATGTATGGAAATTTTAACTTCTTTGTTCTCTTATTTGAACTTATTAAATAGCTCTATTTATGTCATTGGCAATATATGTTTTGGATGTTCTTGATATTGATTTCGTGCTATTCTTCGTCGCAACACATCCCTTGTATGTGGTGAAACACGAGATTCTTCCAACCAACAATTACGGGCCAATTCTTTAACATTTTATGCAAGTCTATCTTTGTAGGGTTGTCTAGAAATCACTGTCCAACAACCCAAATCATCATTTACATCTATTTGGAAATGAAATTTTATATGTTTGTGTAATGTTTTTCTTGACGTTCCCATCGTTTTTTCCATGTGTCATGTCAAACGATCTTTTATATTGCTAGATGAAACAATTGTTGTTTGTATCGCTTTACGTGCAACACGAATATCTTCTTTTCGATATTTTCCAAAAGATTTTAATACACTAGTTATATTGTTAAAGACATTATGTGTCACCTTTGTATCCTTTGTCGACTTTTGAATACCCAATAATGATGTAGCTTCTTTTAACTTTCT
>JZKD02S1642230.1:41224-77278 GCA_000966675.3 Picea glauca
GCATATTTCAATTTAAAGTTTATATTAAAAAACATAACCCGAACACAAATTCACTAAATTATATATACTTGAGTGTTCATATTGTATTATCTAAATTTATGTACATACCTATAGGTGATTCATCTTCTGCTTCAATTTCGGTTTCAATGTCTTCTTCGACATTATGGGACAAATCTATTTATGTTTTTTGAAAAACATCAAATTGTAATTACAATCAATTATATTAAATTTACAATATTTTAAATTTGAATTCTATACTTTGAATTATGTACTTTCTAAATATAGTCCCAATGTGTATTGTCTGCTCGATCATCATATGTGCATGCATACCTGGTTGAACTTCTTCTTGTCAAAAATCTCTATTAACATTATCATCGTTTCTTTCTTCAATATTTGCACGTTCTTGTTTCTTTCTCTGATAAAGCTCTTTCCTTTGTTTGATTTGGCGACTATCATCTCAAGTACGATCATATTTTCTCTTGCGCAAACTTTTGTTTCCCATGAATTTTATAGTTATCTATAAAATATTTGTTCAACAAAGACTTCACCTTGAAAAAATGCTCAACATTTATCTTTCAACATATAAATTGTTGTTCCAATAAAAACCTGAACAAACATCAATTACCTTATTCAACAAAAACCAAAAAGATGATTCAAAAATTTGTTTAAGTGCTCTAGAAAACCACCATGTATTGATATCGATCCTTCGATTAAGCCTATGGAATAGAGGGAATAAATAAATAAAGAAAAGAATACAACTGCAATCAGTAATAAAAACGCTTTGAAATCCATATCCTCGATCTTATATCTGTCTATCCATCTGATGAATTGTGTTAAATGTGTTCGGCTGAAAGCTTATTTATACAATTTGGCGCGAAATGAAACGATACGATGTGTCTTTTCATTTTTTCTGACCGACAAAATTCACTCAATAGCCTTTCGGCCAAAAGAAGGTTTTTTCGGCTGAAAACCTTGGAAACCATTCAGTTTTGACGGTTTCCGTTAGATTTTAGTCTTTCGGCCGAAAACATAAAATTGGGTCTGAAAACAAAAACCAGATAATTTCCCTAAACTTACCTAAAATTCAGAGGTTGCAGACTCTTGCAAATACTGAGAATTTGGTTTCAAAAATGACACTAGCATTTCCAAAATTGAATCTACTTTCAATTCCTATAATTTGTTTTCATTTTCTTTATTTTTATTTAATTTAAAAAAAAAATCACTACATAATATTTTCAGCAGACATTATGATTTGGTGAAATGAAATATCAGTATCTCTAAAAATATACAGTGAAAAATTTGGAAAAAAATATATTCATTATCCTTAAACTGTTCTTTTCAAAAGGGTATATTTATATTTTATTTTTAAGTAAAAATTAAGATAGATACAACGTGTAGAAAAACATGTGTTTAAAATCTACAATGTTTTCATCTTGGTCAACTTCAAAAAATTCTAGAAATTATAATATTCATCCGTTAGATTCGAAATTATAGTCATAATAAAATAGAGTCTCTCTAGATTTTTGCAGCATATTTTTTTTCTTAAAAACATAAGTTTAATAATAGATACATTGTTGTAGAAATAAATAACTCATTATCATTCCTTTCATGTTTAAGGAACATACTATTAAACAATTGTCAAATTGACATATTAAATCGTGATAAAAAAAAAATTGAAAAATAGTCATTGGAAAGCTAACACAATTCTTCACAAGTTTTGTTTTAACTGTAAAGTGAAATTCTAAATAAAAAAAATACTTTTTTATGCCACAAGTGGAAGAACTTGTGAAAATAAAGTTTTTTTTCTCATAAAACAAGCAAAACTGTAGCCCATCTTCATGATTTCACCCTGTAAAATCCCCCAACTTAACTGAGGAACATTACTATGCGGAATATACACATAAAATTAATTTTGTTCTTACCAATTCATTTCGTATAGCTTACGAACCATAATTTATACATAGAATTAACCAAATTATAATACCCATAATGAAATGCCTCTACAACATTCTAAATGAGCATGAATTTCGCTAATAAAGCATCTATAAAAACACCCAAAACCATTTTTATTCACATATTAAAATGCAAAACCATAAGACTCATAATAAAACTCAAATAATAAATAATTACTTATATTTAAAAGAACGTTTGATCAACCATCTTCTTGGGAAGGACATTCCACCCAACCATAGACTTGCTGTTTGATATCTTAACAATAAGTCACCCCTGAGTTGGGGCTAGGAATCCACAAAAGAAAGGTGCATATTATAGTCCTCTCACAACCCACTAGTATTCTCCTACAACTATCCCAAATTTCCTCCATCTTTCTTTCTATTGACCTTTCCAACTCAAGGAATGTAACCCTTCATTTTTCTCAGTTCACTGGACATCCCATTAGTTTATCGGGGTCACTATGGCACAAATAACCAAGAATATCTCAGCTAGAAACTTGGGGGAAACTCACTACCAGGAAAACTATTGGGAAAAAAACAACAAACACTTTTTGTTACAATGCAACTCACACATGAGCTCACTCTTCAAGCCTAACAACCTGACCCTTCAATTTAAATCTCCAAAACACTCCAAAAACTCTCCAAAAAAAATCCATCAAACTCCCACTACTACACATTGAAATATTTGCGATGAAAGTACCCTTTCATCGCAAAATTGAAGATAAAGAGTTGAATTTTTCAATTTTTTTTATAAATCCAGCCCACGTTAGTCGCTCTTGCGACGAAACCAGATGTACATATCAAGAGAGACAAACGTGAAGATAATGGACTCTTGTCTCTCTTGCGATGACCTTTGGTTATTGTCACAAGAGAGACAATACAATGATGATCGTTACAGTGTTTAACAAAATCAACATTGAACGTTACACAGTTTGATAAATTTAACATTTAATTGGTCACCGTTTGTCGCTCTTGCATCGAAATAAATATCTATAAATATTTTGCAAATTAGAGATGTTGCGACAATATTTATATAACAACGATGGTTCAGAAATGATATTTTTGTGCGGAAGAATGTTGAAGAATATTAGAGGGGGAGGCGGAGGGGGGGTGGAGTAAAGAGGGTGAAAAGGGTGATGGTAGATGTTATTTCCCTTGCAAAAACTATTGCACTACACGTCCCATAAGAATTTTAATAGCAACAGATAAAAAACATTGTAGCAAATATGGGCACATTGATGCAGGATCAAATGAATATCATCCCATGGTAATTATCTATATTTTCATTATCTATTTTTATATTGTTGATTTAATTATATACATGTATATATATTGTTTGAATATTTGTTATACACACTAATTTTGCATGATTGTTTGTAATTATAAAGTTAGATTTTCCCTCTAACTTTCTATAGAATATTGCACCAAGTAGTAGTAGAAATGATGTTGTATAAGCTTAGGAGCACGATCAAGAAAAATGAGGATCTCATGGAAGAAGATGATGGGACAAATCAAGTTAATGATCCCATGGAAGAAGATGATGGAACAAATCAAATGATGCAAGATTTGTTTGCTCAGTTGGATGAGGATAAGGACAATGATGGTATTTATGATGAACCTCTATTAGAAAATACAAATAAATGACTTTATGAAGGATCAAGAGAAAATATTCTCTTCATTACAACGCTGCTAGTGAACTTAAAGGTTATGAATAATTTGTCGAACACTTGTATGACACAAATCCTAAGGTATGTAATATGTTTCATATCATATACATAAATGTTGATTTTTTTCTATTTGGGTAGTGTTAATTAATGTGTAAAATAAGAATGCAATTTTTATGATTAATATTCTTTACATTAACTAGTTATTTGTTATGTTGTAGATTGTTAGGTGCATTTTTATTACCATTGTCAAATATTTTACCTCGCACTTATCGAGATTTGCATGCCATTGTGAAATACATTGGAATGGATTATAAAACTATAGATACATGTCCTAATGATCATATTATATATTGTGGACAATAGGCTTCGAAAATAGAATTCC
Source organism: Picea glauca (assembly GCA_000966675.3). Taxonomy (NCBI): domain Eukaryota; kingdom Viridiplantae; phylum Streptophyta; class Pinopsida; order Pinales; family Pinaceae; genus Picea; species Picea glauca. The sequence goes on from JZKD02S1642230.1 coordinate 45,226, forward strand.
TGCAATGTCTTATTAGTAGATATCAAATTTATCAAGTAACAAAATGAGTGCCTTGCAAGGTTCTTCATCATATTCCCATAATTCCACATTTGCAATGATTGTTCATGTGTGAAATCATAACACAATTTATGTATTACCATGTACGTAACATAAGTGGAGATGGTGTTCTTCAAATTCCTGTCGATGGTTATGCATTTAGGGAAATTGAGGAAAAATGGGAAGATTTAAAAGATGAACCTTGTAATGTTAGGCTTTCATTGGCAGCTGACGGTGTTAATCCATTTGGAGATCTTAGGTCTATTTACTTAGTGTGGCCTAATTTTTTTATCAACAATAACATTCCTCCTTGGATGTCAATAAAGAGGGAGAACATAATGTTGACAATTAATGTTTCAGGGATTTGTTTACATTAATTTTTTAATTGTAACATTTTCATTTGTTTATTTTTTTGCATAATAGATTTTGTTTATTTATTTACTTATATATACATATCATGGTTATAGTAATTATGTGTAATTTCAAACAATTAGGTAAGTACCAAGTTAAAGATATGAATGTATATATCGAGCCTCTTATCGACGAGCTACTAAAGTTATGGGTTGGCATCACTATGTATGACATATGTAAACCAATCGGGGAGAAGGAATTTAAATTCCATGGAATACATTTATGGATAATTCATGATGCCCCATGAATAACACATTTTTGTGGTATGTAGCATTCTATTTCTCTTTAATACTATATAATTTTTTAAAGATATCATGTTGCATGTTTAATTTTTAAATAATCTCATCATATAATTGACATTAATCCATCTATTGCAGGTCTTCAAACAAAAGGTGAATTTGCATGTCTATTTTGTGGTCCTAATATGAAGTATCATCATTCAAAAAGTTTAGGAAAGGTGGTGTTTGATGAGTATAGTCACCTCCTCCCTAAGAACCACATGTATTGTACTACTGAAAAATATATTTTCAATGGGAAAGAAGAGATTGGTTTAAAACCACAAAGAATGACACCTCACCTATCGAGGTTGGAATATAATAGGAATCGTCAAGGTACACAATTTATTTATGTATCGTATATGTAATGTTTTGAATTTTTATTTTAATCATTGAATTTATTTTACTGTAATTGATAATTATTGTTGTGATTTCTTTTATGCTTCATGAAGGCTTCCATCATGAAGGTATTAATAATGGGATTCCACGAGAAATGAAATGTTATCCCACTCAATTCATGAGGTTTCCCTACTATGAGGATCTAAAAATAGCTCAATTGTTTGATACAATGAATATCGAGAAGAATGTGACAGAAATGTTACGACGAATCATAGATGGTAGGAGGGATAAAAAAAAAATTGTCAAAATTTGTACTGACATTCAGGAAGCCAAGCATGTAATGTGAAGTGTGATCTGATCAAATAGAGATGGACACCGAAATAAATTTCCATGGATATTAACAGAGAAACAAAGCAATGATGTAAAAGAGGTCATTCAAAGAATAAAATTTCCCACGTGTTTTGCTTCGAACATAAATAATATATTAACAAAGAAAGGTAAATTTGGTGAGGAAAAACACATTATTTGCATACCTTAATTAAGGTAATAATTTTGTATACATATTTATATATTGTCCTTATACATCTTTTAAGTTTTTTGTTTATTTTTGTCTACTTTGGTCGAAACAAATAACGATTCATTTTTTTGTTATAGTATCTTCTACTGCTATCTTTGCCAAACAACTTTGACAACAACGTCAAACAAGTTGTATATGATCTTGGAAAATACACGAAGTAGTTGTGATTTATATGAAAAATTTTATTTCAATTTGTTGTTGTACTTAATGACATGTGTTTTACTTGTAATGTAATATATATTATGTTATGTTGAAACATGTCATTTTCTTGAATCGTGATCTCATGTAGATGGTTTTCATTGAAAGAAATCCATGAAGATGATATAAAGTATTGGAAGAGATAAATTCCTTGACTAATGTGTGAAATGAAAAAGTATATACCTCCAACATTTTTCAATGCAAAAGAACACTAACTCATACACCAAGTTGAGGAAATTGAAATTTGTGGACCTGTACACATAAGGTCAATGTGGATGGTGGAGACGCACTTGAAATCATTAAAGGATTTGGTTAGACAAAGAGCACATCATGAGGGTTCTATGGTGGAGGGATATATGGTATATCAATCCATGATGTATATTAGTCATTATCTTCATAAATTAGTAGTTCCAACTATGCATGCAGTGGATCACATTCAGGATGTGAAATCCATCAAAATATTTGAAGATCAAGAGTGCATGTTGGGGAAATGTAGAATGAAAAAAATGAGAGGTAATATATTAATAATTGTGGATATTTATATTAATACACATAAATTTTCGTTTTTTGTGTATATGATCATACTCATTAATACATTAATATATGTTATTTCATAAATTACTAATATTTACCATGGATGTTATAACTAATATTTAATATTGGTGAATTATGATTTTTTTATTCAGTTTCTCAAGATTGGGATGCAGTGCATTTATACATTGCAAACAATCTTGACTGGATGAATATATGGATTGGCATATGTAAACAACATCATGGAGGTAGGTTATCATGGAAACGACTGTCTGAATTGGTTAGAGAAGATCGTCATAACGAAGATGCCAATGTTACACAAATGGAAATTGATTTAGCATATGGTTTGAAAGATGGACATGCAAGAAAATTCACCCAAATGTGACTACATGTGTACTTTTGTTTTTGGATACTTTCCAAGTTATATAAATATGTTAATTTATTAATTGAAACTGCATCTTTTACATATTGGCATCTTGTAGTTGAAACACCATAAGGCTATGTGGTGCAATGGTCGTAAATTTCACATCAAACAATTGGATGAAACCATGGAATTTTTTTATAGTGGAATAGTTTCAGTATTCCAGGTCACTAATGTTTCCTCTAGGAGTGACAGACATCCCTGAGAATATGAAAATAGATAGTATGAATATTTGAATGATATACTTGACTGTGAATTTAATTCCTTCAAATTAGTTATGTTCGACGTCAAATGGTATAGGTTATGAATGCATGAACACAATGAGAAAAGAAATGTTATTCAACATACCAACCATGATTAAAACAACGATGTTTGAAAGAGGACATAATCACTATGTTTTTCCAAGACAATGTGAATAGGCATTTTACTCAAATGTTTCAGGTGAGAGGGATTAGTAATTTGTTGTTAGATATGATCCAAGAGGAAGGCCAGTTATGTATACTCATGTACAAGAAGAAGATGATATTGAAGAAGAAGATGATTCACCAGATTAGATAGAGCCAGAAGATCATGTAGGGTCGACAGATGAAGAAGACAAAGAAGATCATGATCTAGGCATAGGAGAAAATGCAGTTCTTGATGATAATGCCGATGAAAATATGATAAAAAATGACATTGATGGCAATGATGATATCATCAATCCTTTTGTTAGCGCCACCATTTTCTTCTACAACTAGGGTCGGTCTTAGTCGAGTCATGGTTTGCGTGTTGAGGCATGTGAAGTCAGGTATTCAACAACAAAAGGGTCGAAGTCAGTAGGTGGTCAGTTGGCCCTTAGAGTCCGGAAGGGATGGAAGAGACAAACCATGTGTAAATGGTATGAGTTTGTTCCCAAAGAGTCGGGTCCTATCAAAAAAGGAGTTTCTACGTGCCTCGGGTTGAGGCTAGTTGTTAATAGAAGTTGTGTCATTAAGTTCAATGACCATTATCAACTCATTATGGGGGATGTAAGAATAAAAAATCGCGACATTTGTATCACGTATGCCCTACAGTTCTTATCAACTCTACTTTACACATGCAAGGGTGCTATGGAAGATCTTTAGTTTGTTCCTAAACATCCAGTCACAATGAATTCAGTGCTCTCTGGAACGATTCTACCTCTCACCTACTCTATTATAAATTGTCGATGTTCTGCACACATTCCATTTGCCAATCAGGCTTATGCACTATTGATAGTTTTTCTTGCAAGCCTAGATTTGTAAAGTTTCTTGCCTTGGGCCCGTGCCAGATTCATCGTGCGCCAGTTAAATATGCGTTGCACCATGGAAACCTCCTAAAATATAAGGAAGAGCGCGCAGAGTGGCAGAAATGTTGGGCCTGAACCCCAAATCTTGATTTTGATCAACAAATATCCAGAGGTCAGAACGTCCTTTGAATAGTTTCAGTGCATGTATTTTTGCAGAAAAGTTCAAGGATTCAATACGAGACTAGCCGAGCAGTTTTCACTTAGTTTCGATGGATTACGCGCGAAGATCTCCGGTGTCATTTTCTAGGTGATAAAGGAAACTCTGTCGACCGCAACATAGTTCCCTCTGTGCGATGAAAGGTGGTTCAAGGGCATGCCATTGGACAAGAAATACTATGAAGATTTCATTAAGAGAGATTGTTTAGGTGGGAAAATCGAGGCAGGCATTCCAAGTAGATATTTGCAGGAACCTTTTCAAAAACTTCTTGAAGTAATCAAGAGATATTTCACCTGTGAAGGGAGATTCAATAGGATACATGGGCACCACATTAGATTTTTTATGCACTTCATGAGAAAGAGGCCATTAAATCTTCCCTTTTTCTTACACCAAGACCTTCGATAGATGGTGGGCAATGCCCACACTGAATTGGATAAATCAAAAAGGAAGATTTCTCATGTATGTTTGATTAAACTTCTCGTGTTGGAGGAATTAAGATTGTTAGGAAGCGACTGGAATTATTTCTTGCTCACATCAGGCATCCCCATCCCAAATGATCCAAAAGGGGACTTCCCTCTGTGCGTAGAAAGGGTAGTATCACACCGTGCGGAGACTGTTTTGGAAGAATCTGGGCAGAAAGAAAGGACATCGAAAGCCCTGTCTCCCCAACAAAAATAACCCTGGAGAAGGGGCAGGCCAAAGAAGATCAAGGAAGCTAGGGAGACTGTGGCCACAAGTGAACCATGCGCGAGGTTAGTTGCCAAAGAATTACTTATGAACACCATTCAACTAGTATCAGTCGAAGGTACAAGACGAGAAAGATGGAACAAAACAAGAAGGAAAAATATCAATGGTGAAGATATTCGTGAATCATCCCAAAAACTGAAACAAGCATAGCATGCTATTGTCGAGCTTTACTAGGAAAACAGGGGGCTGAGAAGACAATTGGCAACGAAGACCCTTGAAGTGTTAGCATCGCAAGGCTGCGAAGGAAACATGATGTGGCTCAAGAAACAGCTCAGAGAAGCGTAAGATACAATCATACAACTGCACAAAACATAGAGGTTGTCAAAAGAAAGGAATGAAAAGCATTTCAAAGAATGTGAAGCAACTGAGGAGAAAGTCTGCACAACTCTTGCCAACGTGCAGAAGAAACATGATTAACCAAGTTCATTCTCATATCCTCAAATGGAACGCGGATCTTGATAGTTTTGAAAGAGGCATCACCTTTAGATGGTTTTTTCATTTTGGTAATGACCACGACAGTCAGCAGCCACTTGCCACAAATGCACCTCAGCAAATGAGTGCGCGACAAAAATCAAAGTCGTTACAGTGGATGGTGAGAGTCTGACAGGATACTTGATCATTCAAATATCTTGTTGAAGGAAGGCATTGACACATCACTCACCCAAGTACGATACTTGGATAATAATCGAACCCCCATGGCAGAATACAAACAACCATGATGCGACTAGATGCAGTTGTTTTCTATTTTTGGAAATATGTAATGCGAAGAGTCATTTAATGTACAACAGACAATTTCCTAAATTCTAGAGATAGTAGCTAGAGAGAAGGGTAGCCCAAGTGGCACCCTCACATATATATTTGATATTTTTAATGTAAGCTAGATTGGTTGGCAAACTAGTGTAGACAGTGACTATTGAATGTAGTTTGAGCTCGATCAAAATTTAATGAAAAAGTCCTGAAGATTTGATGAAAAGATTCTAATTGTAGCAGTTTGATGTATTGTTTTTCTTTATTTACATGCGTACTTCCTGTATTATTTATTCATATCTATTTTTGTCTAAATAGGAATGTATTTTCGAACCTAGGATTCACTGCGCGGTTCCCTGGGATTCATGCCATTTGGACAAACCGTTTTCCTCTAAGTTAACTCTGAATTCATCCTCAGCAGTGGTCTCAGTTGCTTCATGTTCTTTTCTCCCACCACACACAATGGTTTTTCACTGAATATTGTTGCTCGCTTATACTTTATCCTCTAAATTTTAGTCACTGAGTCATTTTTTTCTATCGTTTTCTCGAACTGACTCCATAGCCCAAGGTCTTACTCTCTTTCACCAATGTAACCAAAACTTATTATTTCAAAGGTTTTAAATCTAACTGCTAGCTCAAGGACATATCCTGTACCGAGACAAAGTTCCCTGATCAATCCCTCTCCATGTCCAAAAGGCTAGTTTCAGATCTCAAAGTTGGTTTTTAGGTTGCCTCTGTCATTCGTTTCTTAGCCGAACGAAGTTTACAGAGAGCTAAACTTCTGGCGTCGTTGTCGAGGACAAAATTGAATAATATTTTCCCTGGGAAAATGACTAAATGTTGTAGTTTTATCCCTGAGGGTAACATAGGAACAAACGTCTATACTGTCTGAAACTCTTACCCTGGCGACTCTAGTTAGAAATACCAGTAGCACCAAGTAGCGTGATTCAAGAATCCTGGCTCTGAAGATGATCTATACTAGAGAAAATACTAATCCAAACCCTATAGAGCCTATGTGTGATCCCAAGAAAATTCTATGCAGCACTAGAGAGCAAGGGCCAGACCCATTCTATTGCCTGGACAGAAGCCCGTCATTACCCAAAGACAACACGCAAAGCATCGACAACCCTGATTTTGATGCCCTGATTGAGAAAACCCTGTTTAGGTCTAAGTCGAAGACCAATTTGGATGATATAGTCTTCGACCATAAGAGGTTTCAAGCTATGATACCTAAGAACATCCCCCAAATCCCTAACCCCCCTAGAGCCATGGCTGCCAAATTCCCCCCCCCCCTCATTCTGCCAGCCCAACTACATGATTTTCCTCAGAATTATAACCAAAGAATTCAGCTCTATGATGCGGAAGGGAATGTTTTAGCCCAAAGGAATCTGGATTGGTTCAACGATTTCATCGACCTAGAGGAGGTGGACTATGTGGACATGAAAATGAGGTTTTTCATGTATATTTTTTTGAGGGAGGTGAGGAAATGGTTCAAATCACTCCCGAAAGCGAGCATTCAAGACTTCGTTGTGTTTAAAACATCTTTCATTACTTGATGGGGAGAAAAGAGGAATCCCTTGCAACTGTTGATGCAGTATAATAATATGAAGAGGGCGTTGAAGGAAATGGTGAAGGAATTATCAACTCGTTTCATGAGGGTTTATAACTCGAATCCTGTATAATTCTAGCCACCCCCCAGGGTTGCGCAATTGCGATACACCAACTTCTTTGACAATGATTTCGCCTTGCTGTTGAGAGAAAGTAGATCAAAAAATCTAAATGCAACGGTGAGTGACACAATTGAAGTCAAGGTGAACATGATGGTGTTGGGGAAGATAAAAAAATATTCAATAGGGGTGATAAGAAACCCCAAGGGGAGGTGCAGCCATCGACATCGATGTCTGTGAATGAAAAATTTGACTTAATGATGAATACCATGGAGAAACTGATGGAAAGAATTTCCGTGGGAAATAGACCTGCTGCCCAAGAACAACATGACCCCCAACCCAGGAATCAAAACCTCAGGAGAGGTCAAGTCCCTCATATCAGACTGAAGGAGCAGAGATAACATGGTGACCAACAGACAAGGCCTTTGTTCCAAAACAATTACACAAATGAAGACTTCGATTAGATATTTGAAGACCAAATACATTGTTGCGATGACAAGAATCTGCGCATGTTTTTGATGAAGGGAGAACATGATCAATATGTGAGAGAAAATGACGATATGGTGCTTGAGACAGATGACGTGCTATCCTGGGAAACATAAGAGTTCATAAAATGTTATCAGAATTCCATCATGCAGTTTCATAAGAAATATAACCTTGGGATCAAGGAGGCACCTACTGAACCTCAGCAAACAAATCTCATAAGGAAACCTCTAGCAAACACCCTTTCTACAAGTGGACCATAGCCAGACAACCCAACCAAGGATGCAACTAAAAAGGAAAAGTCAAAGGAGGAGGCCCGGAGGAAAGCATTGGAAGCAAGCCGAGAAGTGCGTGGAAAAGAGGTAGAGAAGGTCTGTCCCTGTTTTAACTTTGAGCATGAAATGGCCAAGATCAAAATCTATGTACCTTTTAATGAACTTATCATAAAGGGTGAATATCGGGAGAAAATTATTAAAATGATTAAAATGGGACAAAATCCTGACACTTTGAATGTCCAAGACGATCACCCTGCAATTTTCTTTGGTCCATGCGTATAGGAGACAAGTTATACTAAGGATGTTCCCCCATTCTATGTCAGTCCTAAAATCCATGACACGACCCTACATAACACCATGCTGGATTCCAGCGCATCGCACAACCTCATGCCAAAGGTGATCATGGATGAGTTGGGTTTGGACATCATCAAGCCCTATAAGGACCTTTTTTATTTTGGTTCGAGGAAATTCAAGTGCTTGGGTCTCATCAAAGACTTGGTCATGTCACTGGCCCAAATTCCTTCAAAGAACATGGTTAGGGATGTGGTCATGGTAGACATATCCAAAAAGTTTGTCATGTTGCTATCTAGGTCGTGGGCTGCAAAGTTGAATGGGACTCTACAAATGGACATGCCATATTCCATCATTCCTATCTTTGGCAAGGATAGATGACTATATACAAATTTTTTGTTGAAATACATGGTAAGAAGTAAGACGCAGTCGAATAACCATCATATCTACTCAGTCGACAATGAGGTCGGTTCCTCCATATTCTACAATGATCTTAGTTTTGAAGAGGAAGAATCAGTAGTTGTTATGACCGTTGATGATAAAGCCACGCGACAAGAAGCAGAGTGTGTTGATCCAAGAAACCGCGCAGAGAACGAGATATGGAACATGATTTTAGACAACACTGTCAACAAGGAAGGGGCAGGGGAAGGCGTATGGATAAACCCCCCCAAAGTGGGCTTGAAACTCTACTCGTACAAACTCACCTTTGACTATACAAACAATGTGGCCGAGTATGAGGCATTGGTTTTGGGACTGAAGGTTTTAAAGGAATTAGGCGCGGAGAAGACAACAGTACACGGAGACTCAGAGATGACTATAAACCAGGTGAAAGGCATATATTAGGTGAAACACCCCAAGCTGAGAGCATACAGAAACTTGGTGTTGGACCTCCTCGAAAAATTCTCAGAGTATAATCTGTCATTTATCCCGAGGAGGAAAAATCGGATCACCGACGCATTGGCCACCTCGGCCTTGGTTTTCAAAATTCCCATCCTCCCTAACATAAAATACAAGATCGAAGTCAAACACAGGTCGATTGTACCTGATAATATCAATTATTGGCAAGTGTTCAAGGACGACAAACAGGTGGAGAGGTTTCTCCTAATGAGCGACGAGTTCTATAACGTAAAAATTGATGACGAATGTTGTTGCAACGAAGATGGGAGTACAGATGCGTGCATTAATGATGACCCTTTCCAGAACCAGATAGTGGAAAGGGACACAATAGAAATGAAAAATAACATCATCCCAAAAGGATTAGTGCTGCTGGAAAATATTTTCGATGAAAACGATGTGGCTAGAAATCCTAAGATCACCGTGAACGATGAGGATGTCGAAGACTACAATATTAGGACTTAGGAGAACCCGAAAATAATCAAATTGTTGAAAATGATCAGTCCAGAGGTCAAAAAAAACTATATCAAGGTCATGAAGTATTTCCCCAATGTTTTCTCTTGGAGCTATGACAAATTTAAAGTGTATGACACTAAAGTGATTCAATATGTCATCCCTCTCGAAGAAGACTAGAGGCCTTTCAAACAAAAACTGAGACAATTAAATCCTTTGCTACTGCCGCTGATCGAAAAGGAGGTAAAGAAACTCTTTGAAGCTAAGATTATCATTTCTTTAAGGTTTTCGAAATGGGTGGCCAATTTGGTACCTGTAAGAAAGAAGAGTGGAAAAATAATACTGTGTGTGGACTTCCAAAAATTAAACAAAGTATCCCTCAAGGATCACTATCCTCTCCCTAAAATGGACTATATCCTGAAAAAGGTGGTGGGATCCTAGAAGATGCCCATGTTGGATGGTTTTTCGGGTTATAATCAGATCATGGTACATTCAGACGACACGAAAAAGATGGCCTTTATGACACCATGGGGAATGTTCATGTATGCCAAGATGCCATTCAACCTGATGAACGACAGAGCTACCTTCCAGAGGGCAATGGACATAGTGTTTTTTGACGAAAAGGAAAATTTTATTGTGATCTATCTAGATGAAATCATAGTATACTCTAATTCCGACTAACAACACCTTGGGCACCTGAAGAAAGTTTTCCAGAAGTGAAAAAAAATTGATATATCATTAAATCCATAAAAATCACATTTCAGGATGCAAGAAGGAAAACTGTTGGTACACATCATCTCAAAGGACGGCATTAATATAGACCCCAACAAGGTTGAAGGAATCCTAAAAATCGACACTCCGCGCAGTAAGAAGGAAGTAAAATCCTTCCTGGGAAAAGTAAACTTCTTGAGAAGATTCATCCCGAATCTAGCAGAAATTATAAAGCATATCACATACACGCTTAGGAAGGGGAACGATATCAAGTGGAACCTAGAAGCCAGAAAATAATTTGAATATATCAAGGTAGCGCTAACTAAATATCTCATGTTGGCCAGTCCATACTTCATGAAAGACTTGATCTTGTTCTTGTTCGCCTCGGAGCATACGATTGTCGATGTGCTGTTACAGAAAGGCGACCAGAACTTTGAGAATCCCATAGCCTATTTCAGCAGGATGCTCAGGGTTTCCCCATTAAAGTATGACATTATGGAGAAACAAGCATACACCTTAGTAAAATCCCTAAAGGATTTCAGAACATACATATTGCACTCCCACGTTATCGCTTACGTACTGAACAAATCAGTCAAGGATATATTGACTCAGCCCAACCTTGAGGGAAGAAGAGGTAAGTGGATAGTAGCCATGTTGGAGTATGACCTTGAAATTAATCCCATGAATCTGATTAAGGGTGAGGGTCTCGCAAAGTTGATGGTGCAGTTGGACTGCGACACTGTTGGGGTAAACTTCATCGCTAATCTGTCGGAGAATCCTTAGGAAAATAAACTGCACGAGTGTCTCAAAATTTCATCGATTCACCATGGTACATAGATATCGTCTATGTTTTGAGGCATATACAAGCCCCTCCAGGTTTAAGTAATACCAAGGCCAGATTCTTGAAACTCAAAGTGGTTAGGTTTTGTGTCTTGGATAACTCACTATGCTGGAAAGATCCTAGAGGAATATTGTTGAGTTGTTTGCTGGAAGATGATGCGAAAAGAGATATAGAAGAATTTCACAAAGGCGATTGTGGGTGACACCACTAATGGAAAACCACCATGCAAAAAATCCTAAGAGAAGGTTACTATTGGCCTACAATCTTCACAAACGTATACAAAGAAGTTTCCAGTTGCAATGAGTGTCATATTTTCGATGGAAGAAGGAAGTTGCAACACCTGCCACTAAAACCGATATCAGTTGAAGCACCTTTCAGGCAATGGGGTTTGGATTTTATAGGGGAAATAAATACACCATCCTCAACACAACAAAAATGGATACTCATGACCACAGACTACTTCACCTAATGGATAGAGGTGATACCCACGAAGCAAGCTACTGACGCAGTCATCATCCAATTTCTGGAGACAAACATCTTGTCGAGATTCACATGCCCTATCAAGATCATAAGAGACAACGAAACTTCTTTAAAGTCCAAGAACATGGAAAAGTTTTGTCAGTATTACAATATAACCCTAGGGAATTCTACAAGGTATTACCCACAAGGAAATGGGCTAGCAAAATCATCGAACAAAATCTTGACCAGGATCATCAAGAGGCTCCTACAAGACAACAAAAAGGCCTGGAATAAAAAGATTATTTATGCAATATGGGTGGACAAGGTTACCACCAAAAATCCATCTCGACGTCGCCATTCTAGATTGTATACAAAGTAGATGCAACTTTCTCCACCTCACTGGGGTTTCCCATCAGAAATTTGCTACAAGAGCAGGAGGCTAAGCCAAATGACACACAGAGGAGAATAAACTAGTTGATCCACAGACAACAGATGAGGGAACATGTGTACAATCGATGACAACTCCATCAGGAGAGGATGAAGAAAACCTTTAACAATCACTCTAAGAAAGAGGATTTTTAGTTCGGGGATCTAGTGTTGAAGTGGGATGCGAGAAATGAAGATAAAGGAAAGCATGAAAATTTTGAAAATCTTTGAACGGGTCCTTTCAAAATCGATGCATATCACAGAAATAATGCTTATTTTCAAGAAGAACTAAATGGAGAGCCTATTGGTTGGGGGCCTCTAAATGACAGGTTCCTCAAACACTATCTGGTAAATTAAAGTCTTTTTAAGTTGCATATCATTGTAAATAGTCATTTTGTTCTTGTGTCGAGTCAGTATGTCAGCAGAAAATTGAAGCCCGAAGTGAAGGCCCTGAGTTTATGCTAAGTCTTTTAGAAACTGCGTCGATAGGCTTAGGTTGCATTTTGTTTTTCATATGTCAGTGTCTGAAATTTGAATAAGGCCCAATGGTTAGGCACATAGTCTGTTGTTCTTTTCTACCTCACTGGGAGGATAGCATCCCTGTTGGAGAAAACTGTTAGTGTCGCCATTTTCTTCTCTAGCTAGGTTCAGTCTTAGTCGAGTCATGGCCTACGTGTCGAGGCATGTGAAGTCAGGTATTGAACAACAAAAGGGTCAAAGTCAATAGGTGGTTGTTTGTCCCTTGGAGTCGGGAAGGGATGTCAGAGTCAAAACATGTGTAAATGGTACGGTTTTGTTCCCAAAGAGTCAGGTCCTATCAAAAAAGGAGTTTCTACGTGCCCCAGGTCGAGGAAAGTTGTTAATAGAAGTCATGTCATTAAGTGTAGTGACCATTATCAGCTCATTATGGGGGCTAGAAGAATGAAAATTCATGGCGTTTTTATCACATATGCCCTACATTTCTTATCACTTGTACTTTACACACGCAGGGGTGCTATGGAAGATCTTCAGTTCATTCCTAAACATCCAATCGCCATGAATTTAGTGCTCTCTGGCACGATTCTACCTCCTGCCTGATCTATTATAAATTCTTGATGTTCTGCACACATTCCATTCGCCAATCGGGCTTATGCACTATTAGTAGTTTTTCTCGCAAGCCCATATTTGTCAAGTTTCCTTCCTTGGGCCTATGCCAGATTCATCGTGCGCCAAACAAATATGCGTTGCACCATGGAAACCTCCCAAAACACAAGGAAGAGAACACAGAGTGGAAAAAACGTTGGGCCCGAGCCCCAAAGCTTGACTTTGATCAACAAAGATCCATAGGTTAGAACATTCTTTGAACAGATCAGGTGCATGGCTTTTTGCAGGAAAGTTCAAGGATTCAATATGAGACTAGTTGAGCAGTTTGCACTCAGTTTCGATGGATTCCGCATGGAGATCTTCGGTGTCATTTTCCATGTGAAAAAGGAAACTCTGTCGACCACAACAAATATCACTCTACACAGCGAAAGTTGGTTCAAGGGTATGCCTTTGGATGTGCAGTACTATGAAGATTCCATTAAGCAAGATTGTTTAGGTGGGAAAATTGAGGCAGGCATTCCGAGTAGATATTTGTAAGAACCTTTTCAGAAATTGCTTGAAGTAATCAGGATATATTTCACCTGTGAAGGGATATTCAATAGAATACATATGCACCACATTAGATTGTTGATGCACTTCATAGGAAAGAGGCCATTAAATCTTCCCTTTTTCTTACAACAAGACCTCCGAGAGATGGCGAGCAGTGCCCAGGTTGAAGTGGATGAATAAAAAAGGAAGCTCTCTCATGTCTCTTTGATTAAACTACTCATGTTGGAGGAATTAAGACAATTAGGAAGCGACTGGGATTATTTCTTGCTCACTGCAGGCATCCCCAAGGATCCAAAAGGGGACTTCCCTCTGCACGTGGAAAGGGTAGTATCACACTGCACGGATGTCGTATTGGAAGAAGTTGTGCAGAAAGAAAGGACGCCGGAAGTCCTGTCTCCCCAAAAACAAATACCCCAGATAAGGGGCAGGCCAAAGAAGAGTAAGGAAGCTGGGGAGACTCTCGCCCCAAGCAAGCCACATGTGAGGTTAGTTGTTGAAGAATTACTTATGCGTGTCATTCGGGTAGAACCGGCTGAAGGTACAAGCCATGAAAGATGGAACAGAATGATAAGGACAAATATCGAAGGTGCAAATATCTGATGATCATCCCAATAGTTGAAACAAGCACAACTCGCTATCACCGAGCTTTACCAGGAAAATAGGGAGCTGAGAAGACGGTTGGAAGCAAAGAACCTTGAAGTGTCATCATTGCAAGGCCATGAAGGAAACGTGATGTGGCTCAAGAGACAACTCAGAGAGGTGCAAGATACAATCATACAACTGCATGAAACACAGAGGCTGTCAGAATAAAGGAATGTGAAGCATTTCAGACAATGTGAAGCGACCGAGGAGAAAGTCTGCACAACTCTTTCCAGAGCGTAGAAGAAACATGATTAACCAAGTTCATTCTCTTATCCTCAAACAGAACATGCATCTTGAAAGTTTTGAAAGAGGCAACGCCTGTAGATGGTTTTTTCATTTTGGTAATGACTACGACAGTCAACAACCATCGCCACGAACACACCCCAACAAATGGGCGCACGACAAAAATCAAAGTCGTTACAATGGATGGAGGGAGTCTGATAGGATACTTGATCGTTCAAATATCTTGTCGAAGGAATACATCGACACATCACTCTCCCCAGGATGAGACTTGGCTAATAACTGAACCCCCATGGCAGAATACAAACAATCATGATGTGACCAGATGTAGTTGTTTTCTATTTTTGGCAATATGTAATGCGAAGAGTCATTTAGCATAGAGTAGTTAGCTTCCTAAATTCTAGAGATAGTAGCTAGAGAGAAGAATATCCCAAGTGGCACCCTTGCATATATATTTGATCTTTTCAATGTAAGCCAGGTTGGTTGGCAAACTAGTGTAGACAGTGACTAATGAATGTAGTTTGAGCTCGATCAAAATTCAATGCAGAAGTCCTGAAGCTTTGATGAAAATATTCTAATTGTAGCAGTTGGATGTATTGTTTTCCTTTATTTATGTACATACTTCCTGTATTCTTTATTCATATCTATTTATGTCTAAACAGGAATGTACTTTCAAACCTGGGATTCACTGCGCAGTGCCCTGGGATTCATGCCATTTAGACAAACTATTTTCCTCTAAGGTAACTCTGAATTCATCCTCAATGGTGCTCTGAGTTGCTTCCTGTATTTTTCTCCCACCACACACAACAGTTTTTCACTGAAGACTATTGCTCACTTAGCCTTTATCCTTTCAAGTTCAGTCACCGAGTCATTTGTTTCTATCGTTTTCTTGAACTGACTTAATAGCCCAAGGTCTTACTCTCTTGCGCCAATGTAACCATAACTTATTATTTCAAAGGTGTTAAATCTAGCTGCTAGCTCAAGGACATATCCTATACCGAGACAAAGCTCCTCGAGAGAGCCCTCTCCAAGTCTGAAAGACTATTTTCAGATCTCAAAGTTGGTTTGTAGGTTGCGTCTGTCATTCGTTTCTCAGTCGAACGAAGTTTGCAGAGAGCTAACACCTTTCAACAACATTTTTGAATCAGATGATGATAAAAATGTTGAGTTCGATGAATAAGAAGATATAAAATAAGGATGATTATACAAATGTTGATTTGGATGAGGCACATGACTATATATTTGAATTTGTAGGAATTATTCTCTTAAAATAATTTACTGATGTCATGGGTTAATTACATGTTTTTACGTTTTATGCGACGTTTTTATATCTTATGTTACATATTGTTTATTTATTATGTGAAACCTGAAAATAGCCGCTAATATACTAAAGTACATGGTAAAACAAAAATATCATTTACAAACACATAATGTCATTTACCTTCATTATTTTTTGTTTTTGTAGTTTCTATGCATGAATCTTACTAGGTTTCTTTCAATTATTTTCTATTTTATAGACTGGGTATTGGGGAATTGAGAGTGATTTCATAGGGAGGGGAGGGTTCATATGAGCTTCCACCTTCACGTGGTTGGCCTTGTTGATTAGAGGATAATTTTTTCTTGAAACCAAGAGAATATCATCCATTTTTATACCATCACGATCGTAGATGTCATCATTGTTGTCATAGTATTACATCAACGAAGTTTTGATGAACGTGTTTGTCATTTCTATAGAATCTTCATTGAAACTATTTGAAAACATGGGAATTTGTACCATAAGTTATGTGGCAAGAAGAACGTGTGTTTCCAAACTCAAATATGACTCACACACCCACTCTATATATCTAATCCCGGCCTCGTTTCGTTTGAACTTTCTGTTGTGATGAAAAATCCATCTTTTTCATTCATTGTTTAATCAACACCATAAAAATATGCCCTTGCAGTACTAGATATGGGAGCATGTGTACCATCGATTGAATTTTAAAAGGAACAACGAAAAGAAATTGTACTAAGGCTAAACATGGGCAATAATGACCTGTGAATGGGGCCAACGTTGAAATTTTTCAAACTGTTTCTGTATGCATTGAAATTTGACATGGATAGACTATTTGTATGACTTAACGATATGGAGGGTTTTTGGACTCAAATTTGACTCACACACCCACTTGTTTCCATCATCAATTCAGTATGTAAACCATAAACCTTATTTTTCTTTCAAAGTACACAATACGTTTGCATCATCCTTTCTTCATTTTTCTTTCAGGTTATACATTATATATACAATGTATGTGTGTCATAGTTGTGATGAAAAATCCTTGTTTTCCGTTCATTGTTTAATCAAAACCATAAAATATTCCATTTCACTACTAGATGTGGGAACATGTGTACTGTCGAGAGAATTTTAAAAGGAACAATGAAAAAACATTGTACTAGGAGTAGACATGGACAACAATGACCTGTGAATGGGGCCAATATTGAAATTTTTTCAAACTATTTTTGTATGCATTGAAATTTGACATGGATAGACTATTCACATGCCTTAACAATATGGGAGGTTTTATGGACTCAAATTTGACTCACACACCCACTTGTTTCCATCATCAATTCATCATGTAAACCATAAACCCTATTTTTCTTTGAAAGTACACAAATAGATTGACACAAGTTTTAAGTTTGCATCAACCTTTCTTTATTTTTCTTTCAGGTTCTACATTTTATATACAATGTATGTGTGCCATAGTTGTGATGAAAAATGCCTCTTTTTTCGTTCATTATTTAATCAATATGATAAAAATATGCCCTTGTAGTACTAGATGCGGGAACGTGTGTACTCTAGAATGAATTTTAAAAGGAACAACGAACATACATTGTACTAGGAATAGACATGGGCAACAATGACCTGTGAATGGGGCCAACATTGAAATGTTTTCAAACTTTTTGTGTATGCACTGAAATTTGACATGGATATAGACTATCTGCATGCCTTAACGATATGGGAGGGTTTATGGACTCAAATTTGACTCTCACACCCATGTATTTCCATCATGAATTCATCATGTAAACATAAACCCTATTTTTATTTTAAATTACACAAATAGCTTGACACAAGTTTTAATTTTGCATCAACCTTCATTTTTTTTAGGTTCTACATTGTATATACAATGTATGTGTTTCATAGTTGTGATGAAAAATCCCTCTCTTTTTTTCATTGTTTAATCAACACCATAAAAATATGCCCTTGCAGTACTAGATGCAGGAATGTGTGTACTTTCAAACGAATTTTAAAAGGAACAACGAACATACATTGTACTAGGACTAGACATGGGCAACAACGGCCTGTGAATGGGGCCAACGTTGAAAAAATTTCAAACTATTTCCGTATGCACCAAAATTTGACATGGATAGACTATTTTCATGCCTTAACGATATGGGAGGGTTTTTGGACTCAAATTTGACTCACACACCCACTTTTTTCCATCATCAATTCATAATGTAAACCACAAACCCTATTTTTCTTTCAAAGTACACAAATTGGTTGACACAAGTTTTAAGTTTGCATCATCCTTTCTTCATTTTTCTTTAAGGTTCTACATTGTATATACAATGTATGTGTGTCATAGTTGTGATGAAAAATCCCTCTTTTTCATTCATTGTTTAATCAACATCATAAAAATATTCCCTTGCAGTACTAGATGCGGGAATGTGTGTACTTTAGAATGAATTTTAAAAGGAACAATGAAAATGCATTGTACTAGGACTAGACATGGTCAGCAGTGACCTATGAATGGGGCCAACGTTGAAATTGTTTCAAATTATTCTTGTACACACTAAAATTTGACATGGATAGACTATTCACATGCCTTAACAATATGGGAGAGTTTCTAGAATCAAATTTGACTCACACACCCACTTATTTCCACTATCAATTCATCATGTAAACCATAAAACCTATTTTTCTTTCAAAGTACACAAATTGGTTGACAAAAGTTTTAAGTTTGCATCAGTCTTTCTTCATTTTTCTTTCAGGTTCTACATTGTATATAGAATGTATGATTGTGATAGTTGTGATGAAAAATATCTCCTTCTCATTCATTGTTTAATTGACACAATAAAAGTATGCCCTTGCAGTACTAGATGCAGGAACGTGTGTACTTTCGAACAGATTTTAAAAGGAACAACGAATAGACATTGTACTAGGACTAGACATGGGAAACAAGGAAGTTATCTGATCTAGGGAGAGGAAAGGGTTTTGGTGACCAAAACCTATTGGGATCTAGTTGATAGGCCTTGGGCACCTTTCCTATGCCATTTTTAGGATTTTTCTCTAGTATATGATTTATTTGGAGCTTGGCATGATTTCTAGAGGAGGAGGGTGCATTGCATCAGCGAGATTCCTTCATTTGGGGTGTCATAACACCTCTATTTAGATTGAGACTTTTCCCAAGGGATTGTAATCCCCCGATATACTATTTCACCCATTTTGGAGGGTTTTGGAGGCCTAGAGGAGGGAGGCCAAAATATTGGTGATCTACCACCATAAAGAAGTGTGCAACTCAGCCAGGGAGAGGGTTTCCATCTATCAAAGGGAAATACCTTAATCTTGTCCCTTTATCCAGTTGATTATGATTCCTTTGGAGGCTATTATATTTAGTTTTGGAGCTTGTTGGAGCAGTTATTATTCCATCTTGATTATTCTTCTTGTATTCTCCCAGATCTACAGATCTATTGTATCAGGATCACTCTATTATCTAAATAAAGGTCAGATATGAAGTTGTTGGCTCTATATTGGTATTCATTTCTTGTGTCTTGTCATTTTCTTGTGTTATATGACCAGATCTATAGCTCCATGCTATAATATTCTAAGAGTAAACCCTCAATGCACAACTTGATGAAGTAAACCTACATAATACATTGAAACAATAAACAAATAGTTAAACAATCCTTGGTTTCGAGCAAAAAATAAGCTTGGGAACATTACATGAGACAATCCATCTACATCAAATTAATAATAAACATTGTAAGAGTGCAATCCATGAAAAAGAACATAACTACTATCTACAAACAATACTGTAATAAAATTAATATCCTTAAACATGAATGGAATAAGAACTTCCTCAAGAGAAATTAGTAAGTATTATTCATAGAAATATAAAATGTAAATGTAAATCAAGATATCAATAGAAGATTTAAAAAGATTGACATAAATGTAACGAAATTAATATCCCTAAACATGAATGGAATAAGAACTTCCTCAAGATAAATTAATAAGTATTATTCATAGAAATATAAATTAAAAATGTAAATAGAGACATGAATGAAATAAAAACTTCCTCAAGATAAATTAATAAGTATTATTCATAAAAATATAAATTGAAAATGTAAATAAAAATCAATAGAAAATAAAAAATAAAAAATAAAAAAATTAATGATAAGAAGAAACCATAGATTACAATGTTTGGTATTTTAAAGGATCATAATAAATTAACATCATAATCTTAGACAATAAGTTATCTATGACGTTAAGATGTAGATATGGAGTACAATGTTCAAACATATCTTATGTTTTAAGTATGCAATTTTATGAAAAGAAAATGAAAATTGATTATTTATAGTGTTGTAAAATAGAAATGTAGCTCCTACAATAAATGAAATTGAAAAGCCCAAAACAATACACCATCTCTCCACATTAGTATCCTCTCCAATTTTGGATAAACAACTTTTTATAATTATTCGAGTGCTTTTAAAGCTTAACAACATCTATTTTTTTCGTTGTTGAAAGGTTAACAACATCTTTTGTCGGTTGGAAGGAAATGACCATATGATAAAACCTCATTGTTCTACCAAACTAGAACAACCTCTAACATGCAATTCCTTCTATGAGTGGACATGATGATAGGCACTACATCAGGGTGTACATGATGATAGGCACTACATCAAAGTATTACAAGTGGTTAGTATGAATTAACATTTAATAATAATTTAATAACAATGTAAGAAATACATGCTTCTAAAAACACTATATTCTTCCTAAAATATGCATCATCAACACCATATTCTTCCATCATATCCCACATTCCCATGAGATTTAGTTTCTCTTTCATTAGAAATGTCATAACCATGTGGTGATCCAACAAAACAATTAATTGACAACACTTAAATAGTTTTGATATGGCATCATATATATGCAACATAAATTATAATAATTATGGTACTTCGAATATAATACGACAATGCCCACTCCATCAATTGGTATAGAAATGAACGGATAAGATCCACATCGTCTTCAACTATCCTTCATGGCTTTATTAGTCCCTGCCCTTCAGGCTGGTAGGGACTAATAGTAATGATTTTCATCTTTTCTATTCAATTGACACATAAACTAATGTCTTATAACAATTTTAACCAAATTTTTTCACAAAGCATGTAACTTAGGTGGTTCATTAGTCTAAGTTTTAAATTCGATCTCTTATTTGGCCTCTTCCCAAGGCAAAGGGGAAAATAGCTTAGTTTATCAAAAAAATTATGGCTTAGTTTGTATTGTCGTTTTTCAGAAAAGAAGTAATGTTAGATATGAATATAGCATTACTTCTTAACATTTAATGTTTGGTACAATCCATATCCCATAGTATTCAGTTGATGCATATCTGGCATTTACAACACCACAATTTCCATTTACAACACCATGTAAAACTAATACATGTTTCTCATCCTTATCGATACAATACCTCTTCTTTACCTGCTCATCCTTCGCAATATGATACCTCTTGTTTACCTGCTCCTATAAAGGACACAAAACATTCTCTCCAATTTGCCCATGAAACCTTTGCATAAAATCGCCCAATGTGGTATTTATCTGGTTATATCTCTTATCGTGAAGAGGAGGCGAATGTCTCATGTTCTAGAATCTCTTTCGACCATGTCTCATATTCCAGAATCATGTTCTGGAATCTTTGCCAACAGTGTTCTAGAATCTCAACCAACTGTCAACTACTTTGTAAGTTTGTTCCCTGTAAGTTTTTGTTAATGATTTTAGAAGTAATGAAAGAAGAAGTAAGGCAAGCTCGGGAGGAAATCTTACCAAATTGCAATTGAAAGGTCAAGCATTTTCTCTCTACTGTGTATAAAACCCAGCACAATACAATAAGCGCCTGAGTGTTCATCCTTCAAGCAGAATCTCTATCAATGCCACAGCCGTAGAATTCTTTGACCCGCTTCCTCCCTCCAATGCAACGGTCAGTTACAATATTTTTCATAAGTATGCTCTTCTTATACACAGATAGGGATGGGAACTAAACTGCATGAACAAAAGGGCTCTCTTCGACTCCTTCTGTTGAGCTTGCCTTCTTCTCTTCAGGGTTCACGCCCTGTACATTCATTTTGACATGTTCTATTTCATCAATCATCCTTCTCTTGAGAAAATTGTAAGATCGTGTTTCAAGAGATTGAAAATTGGTGAGGAAGAAACAAAATATATCCAACAATAAAACAAATTGGAATTTAATTGCCAAAAAAGTATGGTAAAAAATGCTCTAGAAACCAAAGCTTGAGCTTTCAACAATGTTGAATACAATCCATTTTGTCTGTTTTAAAATATACTAATCAAAAATATGTTTAGTCACAATTTTAGGAAAAACAATTGTTTAATAATTAATTCCACAAGAGTAACAGTGAACTCACTTGGTATCAAAGTGATGTTAGACTCTTTCATGAATATGAGGGCAGTTAAACTCATAAAATGTCATGTGCGGTGGATTGTGGCTGTGGAAATGGCATGTAAAAGTGGAAGAGAAGCTAATGGCAGAGAATTACAGTTGTTGAGAAAACAGAACAAGGAACCTGAACTCAGACATGCAATTCAATTTAGGCACTATAGATTTGAGCCTTTAGACATGACCATTCGGCATATAATATGTGTTAGTCGCCATGTATCCTTGTTTTCCATTAGAAACCTGAATTGGAAGAACTGGAAAGACTTTGATGTTTTCCAATCCTGCAAGTTATTTATAAATTCATTCAAATGGGCTACTCCACTACTCGACTTGGCTATTGGGCTGGAGAAGTCATGGGATTATAGTCTATCATTGCCAGTAGTCATAGCTGATAGTCGGTGGTTCGCTTTGCCTGATGGTCAGTGTTGCTGATAGTTGTTAGTCATTGAGTGAAGTTCGTTGTCGACACCCAGTTGTCATTTCCATGGTCCTGTAAAACGAAAAGCCACAGGGAAGCTCACTCAAACCTGCCTCGGGAAGGGAGATGGAAATGGATTGTCGAAGGGGCAAGGGGAACGGATTGGAGAAGCAAGGGAAATGGACTGTCGAAGGGGCGGGGGCAACCTGAAATGGACAAGGCTCCAGATCAACGTAGTATGAGAATTAGGGGTGAGATCAACGTAGTCTGAGCATGTGGCAGATGCATGTCAATTAGGGTTGAGATCAACATAGTATGAGCATGTGGTGGATGCATGGCCGAGCCATATCTCCTATAACCACATTGGCCACAAGCATGAAGGCATATTTTCCATGTGGCTTCCTCTTCATTTTACTTTCAATTTTATTTCATTTCATCTAACGAGGTAGGCACAGGTATAAGGTAGGGACAGGTTTATATACCTTCTGCGTAGGTTGATTTTGGATGTGGGTGGTGATGTAATTTCAAAGACAAGCATAATAACAGTGCTTTTCCACTTTGTTGATTGAATTTTGATAGGAAGATCTGAGCCTTCAAATCCATGTTTGTGCTTTTGGTTTTAGTGTCATTTAATGGGTTGGTTTAGAATGAAAGCTTTTGACTTTTGTACTCGTTTCTGTTTGGGTATTTTTATTTTGAAGTGTATACTCTGAATTGTTGGATGATTTAGTTGTATGCACGCCCAGCCAAGTGGAATTGATGCATGGCTACTACATGCCATGTAATACAGGCTCATACATGCACATAAATCGAAACAACCATATTGTAGCCACATTAAATGAAAATGAAACCATATTGGGTTATTATATTTTTTCTTCTTAACACCTCATTATCCAATGCCAGACCAAACTCAATCCAATATTATAGAGAAACCAACAAATCTCTATGAGAAACCAACAGATTTCGCTGAGTGAGACCAAGAATTTATGTAACAAATTCCCGTGGGTTGTAATACATGGTATGCTATCAAGAAAGGAAACTATTCCTTCCAAATTTTTATGAACAATTATTTTCTTTCAAAACAATTGGAAAACAGTGACCAGGAGGCCAACAAATGAAATGATAATTGACCTTCCTATGACATAGTCAGGTTGTAAAACATGAGCCACAATCCAAAATTTGAGGACACGATCCCCAGTGGTTTCACAGACTCCATTTTCATGGGACTTATAACAACACAGATCACAAGTCCCAGCAAGGTGTTCAACAAAACTTCCACCTCCACTTTATTTTGGTAGCTTTTTCCACTTCCACAGAGCAATACGATAGTAAAAGTGTTGGAGTTCATCCTAGAATCCAGTGAGATTTCATCTTCACATGATGCCAACAGATCGAGATAGTAATTGTAATCATGCGATTTGTCTCCCATATTCGAATAGAAAATAAACCAGTGTTACCTTCCTTGTTTTGTGATGAGATTGTGATGTTTCTTATACATTTATGATTTTACATCCAGAGTCACACTTCAAACAAAAAAATAGGTATGGTGAAAACTATGAGTTTCGAGAAAATGCCAACCGTATGAAACACTATTATACCAAATAGATGCGCAAGTACTTGAAAGACGTTAAAATAATGTTGGAGGACTAGACATCGTAAGGACAAGTCAGAGGGACCATGCAGAGTTTTAACATGTATTCTGTGGAATCTTCAAACTTGGATGGTTTCCCGTAATCGGTTGATCCTAGAGCAATTTTTATTTTTTTTTACAAATTTGAAACTAGGTAGGGTTAACTAGAATTTAAATATCAAACAAGTTGTTTGGTATATGGTAGGGCAATATGTGTGTAATATAAAACAAGTTGTTTGGTATATGGTAGGACTATCTATGTGTAAGTAGTTTGAAATTTCATCAAAATTCCCAATCGATTAAAACTCTCATCTAATTGTATCAATAAATTCTATTATCCAAATGTTTTCTTTCTTATCTTAATTTCTTTGTCCCCTATAAATACAATGTTTAAATGTTGGACAAAATTTTCTATGCCTTCAGGAGTATCTTCCCAATATAGCACATACTTGCCTGAGGAATATTTCTCCTTAGAATAGAATATTGCTCCTTAAAATGTCATGTATTCATAATCAACTCCATCATTTTTGTATTATAGCTTTTCTTTCTCATTGCAAGCAATGCCTATATTTTTCAGATACCATTGGAGACTTGTCAATATCGGAGCAACAAGTTCCTGACTTTGGGGAAGTTGTATTTCTGCCTTCTTAGTAGGGACTTGTTGCTCTGCAACTACCCTTGTTATTGAAAAAGTCGAGCTATGTTTGCATGCATCTTCCAAGTTGAACATTATCTATAATTATTCAACTTCAACTATGTCTATAATTACTATTTATTGGCCAGGAGGTATGTTGCATGTCAATTGCCTCAAAATTTCCTCAAGACATGCTTGTGATAATAGCAATTGTAGTTATAAAATATGTTCATTATAGACTTTAGAAAAACACAATAACACCTACATGCATAGCCCAACCCTTGGTGTTAAAAAGGTTGAAAAGATGTACCTTAAAAAGTTTACCAAAAGGAAAAAAACAAAATGATCCTAGAAAATGGAATAAGCACACCATCATTAGATTCAAGATAAGGAATAACAACTTGCCATCACCTAAATATGATCTTCACATTGGGATCTCTCCCCATCCCCATCCCCTTTCTTTCATTCAAGCATAGACATCCAGGTGGGATTCAAATATATATAGTGTGAGATGTAGTTTTATTCTTATATATGGTTTCAAAAACCAAACACATTTCGACTAACTAGTATTATATTTTTTCAATGAACACAATAAAATGAGGGAAGATTATGGTTTCATAAACCAAACACATTTTGACTAAACAATGGTATATGTTTTTAATGAACATAATAACTGAGGGAAGTATATTTTCTCAATGAAAACAATAAATGAGGGAAGATTATTTTTTCATAAACCAAACACATTTTGACTAAACAAGGGTATATTTTCCCAATGAATATAATAAATGAGGGAAGATTTGTAGTTGAAAAAGGGAGTGGTATATATTCTCAATGAACAAAATAAATGAGGGAAGATTTGTAGTTGAAAGAGGGAGGGCCTTATGGAAGGGCATCATTCTCAATAAACAAAATAAATGAGGGAAGATTTGTACTTGAAAGAGGGATGGCCTTGTGGAAGGGCATCATTCTATTAGAAGAAGATTTTTTTGTGAAAGGATCATAACACAAGAAGAGAATAATTATGTACAAGGTAAGTAAAGGTAACACAATTCTCATAAGCCTAGATAAAAACACTAGTTATGTAGCACCATTTATGCATGCCACATAGATAAGCGTGGTGAGGAAGACATTTCCTTAGGTAACCCTATGTTGCTACTATTATGAGCATGCAATAAGAAGGAAAAATAAAATGCATTATAAATCCTAGATATTAAGTGTTCTAACTAAGAATGATTAGTTAAATGTTTTTAGTAATATATGACAAAACCCAAAACAAACTTCCCTTAATAGTTTTGTTAATCCAAAAAAATTTATTTACTTCAAATCTTATTTAGATTAACTTTAAAAATAGATTAATTTAGGTTTAAAGGTTGTATTAAGTATAAATAAATCGAACGTGATTTAATTAAATACGAAAATCAATGCAATCAAAGCCTAGATCTAAGGATGTAAATAGAGGTTGATTGACAATTTAGATTAATTGCGTAGGTTTGCAGCACTCGAACTTTAATATAGTAATAAGATCCAAAACCACCAAACTATTCGTACGACACGTGGCTTAACTACACTTAAATAGGAACTTTGGTGAATTTTCGAAAAACACCTTTCCAAGCTCTGAATCCATTCCAGTTTTAGAAACCCACCACCCCACCGTTTGTTCGTTGTGAACAAGTTTTGGCCATGCGGTCAATGAAAACAAACCTTGACACATGGGATCACAATCAATAAAATTTTAGACTAAATTGATAATAGTCTGTCACTTCCTATTTATTCCTAAAATTCATTGATTGAAGGTTACAGGCTCCCGAGTTTAAAGTTGTCGCTGATATCCTACAATTTGAGAGACGATATTTTCGAGTGGAATCCGTATTTTGAGGCTTTGAATTTAGATAAGGTAGATCATCAAGGAAATGCCCTTCATGTCACTGAATGGACTAATGTTGTGAAAAAACATGGTAAAAAAGATGGTTAATGTTGTGAAAAACTAGAGTTAAAAAGATGGATACAAGTATTATTGATCAGGTTATGGCTACTATTTACACACTAATTTATAATGAGTTTTGTCTAAGGGTTTTTAGAAATGTTTTACAACTGGGTTTTTAGAAATGTTTTACAACTAGGACAAGAAATGAAGGTTGGAGACTAGTACATTTCTGAAAATTATACAATCTTAAGAATTTATGGGTTTGAATCACAACCTTGTTACCTGTTTTTCTTACTCGGATAATTATTTCTTTAGAACTATTGAGATAAAGATTAATCTCGGATTATCATCATTTTTCTTCAAAATCTAAAAATCCTCTTCTTCATTTTCCAAGTTTTTCTTACTCACGAAATTATTTCTTTAGAACTATTGAGATAAAGATTAATCTCTCATTATCATCATTTTTCTTCAAAATCTAAAAATCATCTTCTTCAATTCCCAATTGAAGTTTTTTTTTCATAGTGAAGGATAAATCATCCTTAGAGATCGTAGAAAAAATGATGAAAATTTTCAATTTCGAGCAAGATGATCCTTTTCATATGATTACTAACATAAAACCAGTTGGTATTCCATCTTATGTTCATCATTTAGATACAACAAGAGAAAGGTTGGGAAGAAAAAAATCATGGAAAAAGGTTGAAGAGTTGCTCTAGTATCAGAGCATAAGTACACCAGAGAAGGAGAACATCTAGAAATGACCCGTCAAATACACTTTTCCATTTTCCATCTTCTTCAATTATGAGTATTGAAGATGTTCAAGTGAACAAAGTAATTGATTGCATGATGGATACCCCCAAGAAAACATAATTTTATAAAAAAAAAAAAGATGATCCAATGGAGGTTGATGAACATGAGCCTCCTTCTAAAAAGACAAAGCTAAATTCACAAGTAGAAGAGGAATCAAATTCGACAGATGAAATAAGCAAGCCTTTTTCCCAAAAGTCTATTATTTCAATAACTCAATTTACATCTTCAAATGGTTCCAAAAGATAATAGCTTATTTCAATAACTCAATGTTCATCTTCAAATGGTTCCAAAAGATAATAGCTTATTTCAATAACTCAATGTTCATCTTCAAATGGTTTTGTTTTTAAAGATATTAGCAAGTTATTTTTGGGAGGAGAAATTTTAAGAGATTTTTCTACCCCAAAAGAGAAATCATATATCTTCACTTAAATGGAGCTCAATAAGAGAACTACAAATCAAGAAAGAGGATATTTATATGCACATATTAGTCATGAAGGGCCTGGACCACCCAAGATTTTTTCTTCAATAAATTATGAAAAAAGACTATTCCAAATGGTTCTTTTACAACCCAAATTGACAAACCTGAGAAAGATCTAAGGCCCCAAGATTAGGACACAAATAATATTTCAATATATTTAAATGCATTTCCTCCAAAAGATAAGATGCAATGTCATAAGAAAACAAGAGATATGGTGGAAAATGATATGATACAAGAAAATTTAAGTGTTAAAAAGTTGAAGTTGCAAAAACAAATATTAGAAAACCACTTAAAAGTTGAAGGAGCTATCAAGAGAGCCAAGTTAAAAGTTGAAGGAGCTACTAATAGAGTTAGGATGACTACAGTAAGTAAATTTGGAGAAAAATTTAATTGATCTGGGACATGGATCAGAAGATAAATCATATATCCTTTCTTTGTTGAAGGAAAAAGAGAAATAAATTCAAATATTAAGGAAGAAACTAAATTTTCTTATTGGAGAGAATATTTAGATAAATGAATTGATGGAAATAGAAAAAGAAAAAAAATAAAATCCATCAACAATTGAGAACCCTACAATATCAAAACAAACATTTGGAAAGAATAGTAGGGAGACTGGATAAATAAAATGAGGTTGCATTAGCAGAAATACATTCCTGACATGGAGGTTTTTCAAAAAGGTTCTAAAGAAGAACATGCCACAAAACTTAAGGGGCAAGTTGCAACATTATAAAAGGAGATAAGGTAAGAAAAAATTGTAATTGAATCAAAGGATTTATAATGGATAGAACTGTAGGAGAAAGTGAATAGTAGAAATTCCTTAATAGATCAAAATTATGTTTCCATAGCTGAAAAATACAAGATTATAGCTCAAGGCAGTGTTAAGATTGCAGAATTTGAAGAGTTTATGAAGAAATATGATTGGAAAATTGTTGCAAAGAAATATATAATAGGGGAAAAACATTGTATCTGGGATAAGGTTAATAAAGTCATGCAACATATGAAGGTTCATTTCAATGTATTATCAAATATTGAAGATTTAGAAAGAAGTAGCAGACTGGAAATTGGCAAAGTATGGGAGCACTTGGGAGACAAAGTCTAAATAAAAAATGATGTAATAAAGTTTGTCAACAATAAAATAAAGGATGACTTAAAATTGTTAGACATCAAAGACATAACAAATTTCATCCTGACAATTGGCCTAATAAATTTCAAACAAAAATTAATATTATCTGCTCAACACAAAATCTAGGTGGTCCAAGACTTTGTGCATGAATTCAAGAATAGATTCACTAGGACTTCCAATTTTATGGATCAATGAAGGTTGGTTTTACTATGCAGAGATTTATGAATGAGCTCTAGAAAAGGAAAGGACAAAGTATGAAAACTTTAAAGATGTAAAGGGTCCAATCAGAGCGATGGTTATTTATGAAACACCTATTAGATTTTTTTATTATTATGTACTCTCATGGAAGATGATCTCATCTAAAATCCAAGGTGTTGAGTGGCAACAAATTGGAAAGATGAAGAATAAAATCCCTCTACTAGCATTATTTTCATCCACAATTTATGTTTCTTCCCCATCTTAGATGATGATGTTATCTCTAGCCTCCATGCTAGATCCACCTGAATCTTTATCAGCACCAACCTCCACGTCAACTCATGTCTCCATGTCAACAACACCTCCTATGACAAAATCAATGTAAAGAGTAGCACAACTTGGGACAAATAAACAAAATAAGAAGAGAAACACCTGACAATTTTCTTCAAAACCTTTATAATAGTTGTCCGAAGAAAGAAGGAATCCACTATCAACATCACTTCTATTTTTGGAAACTGTAACATAACTAAGGAAATGGTTGAAGAAAAAAGTATAAAAAGGAGGAAATGAAGAGGAAGGAAGCATTGTTGCTACACTCAAATAAATAAATAAAAATTATTCAATAGTTTAATCAATCCCCTGTCTTTATTTATCTATGTAATTTATGTGTTTATTGTTTTCACAAAAAATTAATCCCATGTTTAATCAACATAGTTGTTTTGTTTTTTATTTCAAAAAAATTCTAAGACTTTAAAGGAAATTTATTATATTTACTCTTAGTAAATCTTTAACAATGAAAGTTTATGAACCAAATCACCTATTAATTGTTATGAATTTTCATAGTTGATATTCCATATAATGTTTTCAATTTGTTTTCTTTCATGTCTTTGTTTTATAGTATTCATTACTATGTTCATATTACCATGAAAACATTTTGAATATTGTATTGGATATTTTTGAAATATTTTTTATTTTAATTTTAAGGAATCATTTTTATTTTTTATTTCTTAAAAAAACTTACTAAAAGATATATATTAAGGTTCCTTTCATGTTTATGATTACATGTTAATTGTGGTTTATTTTATAAATCTCAAACTCTTTTTATTCTTAGTTAATTATTTATTCCTTCTTATATTACTCTTATATTCTTAAACATTTTTTGAAATTCTTTAATTTATTTCAAAATTTTGTTAAAAAAGATTATGGTTCCCCTCATGTTTATGGTTACATGTTAATTATGATTTATAAACCTCATGTTTATGGTTACATGTTAATTATGGTTTATAAACCTAAAACTCAGTTAATTATTTGAATCAAATGCACATTTTTCATATTAAAACCTCTTCAAATGAATATTAAACAATTTTTCATAGTGATGGTTACCCTTAATTGTGGTTTATTTTATAAACCTCGAACTCTTTTTGTGTTGAGTTAATTATTTTAAGTCTTGCATTTGAATCAAACGCACACTTTTCATATAAAAACCTTTTCAAGTGAATATTAAACAAATTCTCAAATTGAGGGTTATCCTCTTTGGCTGCTGGAGTTTTTGCGTAGAGCCTAGTTCAGGGAGGATAGTGAGGGTTATCCTCTTTGACTGCTGGAATCTTTTCGTAGAGATTAGTTCATGAGATGTCTTGACATTTTTTTTTTTTCTAAAGAACAAATTGAGTAACAACAAAATCTAATTTCTATGAAATGATAAATTATAATTTTTTTTGTTTTTTTTTTTTATGATAAACAAGGAAAAGAAGATTTATGTTTTAAATTGAAAATTAAAAAAAAAAAAAGTTTTCATCCATTGGATTTAAATTGGATTTAAATGATTCATGTTAATCTTATACAACTTTATATATTCTTAATATAGTTACCAATTTAATTAGAGTTCTCGTTTTTTACCCCATTTTTCAAGATGGTGTTACCAGTAGCACCCCTCCCTTTTCAGGTGATTTTTTGATATTTTAAATTTTTTGATACATAATGTTTCCCCCCCCTTTTTTTAATGTTTGTTTTTCATCTATTTTCAAGTTGTACAATTTGTTTTAGTTCAATGGTGTTTCTAATCATGTTTCCATGCTTTATCCAATGTTAAAAATGTTGTACACCATTTATTTATTTTTAATTAAAATTTTTCATATAATTATGTGTATTTAATTCATTTATGGTTCCATACTTTTTAAATATAGTGGAAAATATCATTTTTAACATAATTGTTTACCTCTACTTTAATAGATAGAAAATAATTGTAGTTAAATAACATTATTTTTAAATATTTAGCAAATGGATAAATTAAAAACTAAAAAAAATTAAAAAAACAAAAATAAATTGAAATTAAAAAAACAAAAACATTTTAAAAACAAATTTATAAAAAAAAAA
>JZKD02S1642230.1:88849-113878 GCA_000966675.3 Picea glauca
TTCAAAAATCCTAAACGATCCTTTGTGAACAGTGTCTGATATGGAAACAAAGGTTTGATTTGATGCTGCCAACCCGGGAGTACAGCCTCTGTTAGCTGTTGATAATCTTGACTTTTCTCAGCGCGCCTTTTTGTAAGCCCCTGTTAGCTGCGGAAAGTATGCACTTTCCACAGCGTGCCACTTTGTAGAAGACCCTCCTTAGCTGTTGAAAGCACGTATCTTTGACAACGCGCCACTAGAGAACTGATTTAAGAACCTTTTAAGATTTGACACTTTCAACAGCGCGCCAACTGGTGAAACGATCTCCTTAGCTGCTGAAAGTGGGCACTTTCCACAACGCACAATAAACCTTTGAAAACAAGTTAGCTGTGGAAAGTAANAAATGACAAAAAGGAAGACTTTACAATCCAAATTTAAGTCAAACCAAAAATCTAAAATTTTGCAGCTAAAAGACTCAACAATGAATCGAGGAAACCATCAATAGCCATGCTATCCACTGTAAAACTTGACCAAAATGACGGTGCTATTTTGGGAGTTAACATTCTCAATGAATGGGGTGGATTTGTCAGCTTTTAGTGGAGCAGGGGATGAGTCGGCCGAGGTGTTCGCCAGGGTATTGAAACATCCATGGGGCCCAATGGTTGGAATCCCAACCCCACCTGAAAGGGGCTATGGCTAGTTGAGCTATGCAGGGCTCGGTTGTAGCTATGCTAGACATGGGGAAGACTCTCGTCCCATGTGCGAGGGTGATTGGAATTGTACATGCACAGGATATGTACGATCATTTGATTGACGACCTTAGTTTGGCCATATGTTTGGGGGTGGAAGGCAGTGGATTTGGTGAGCTTGGTATCCAAAAGTGACCAAAGGCTCGACCAAAATGTGTTGAGGAACCAACTATCCCAATCTGAGACAATGGTTTTTGGGATCCCAAAGTGTACCCAGATGCATTCAAAGAAGATCTTGGCAGTGGCCTCTGCAGTGATTTTATTCTTACAGGTGGCCATAATTGCCATCTTGGAAAAATGATCAACAACCACAAAAACACAATCATTTCCCCTCTTGGTGGATGGGAGGCCTAACATGTAGTCCATGGATATGGATTCCCATGGCTTGTCAGGAGTAGGAAGAGGGGTGTAGAGTCCCTGTTTCTTAGTGGTCGGTTTGGCAATAGCGTAGGCGGTGCAGGACCTGATATACTTGCTGACATCTTGTCGAAGTTTTAGCCAATAGAAATGCTTTTGTAGCACTGCCACTATCTTTTCGATGCCAAAATGTCCTACCACCCGACTATAGTGAGCTTCCCAGATCATCTTCGCGCAGAGTCTCCAGGTCCCATCTTTCTTCTGCACTGGTACGATTGGGCTCCCACAAGGCGATGAGCTGGGACGGATGTGCCCCTTGTGGAGAAGTTCTTGGATTTTCCTCTTGATCTCCTCATTTTCTAACAGAGAGCGACGATAGACCATTCCATTGGGTAGTGGTGCGCCTGGGGTCAAATCGATGGGATGCTTGACCTGGCAGTGCAGAGGTACCTCGGTAGGAGAGGAGAAGACATATAAGTATTCTTCCGTGACCTTATGCAATTGCTTCTGTTGTGTGGAGAGATCGGCCATAGAGGCCCTGGATGTGGCTGCAATATTTCTCTTACTCTGAGAGCGAATCACGAAGAAGACAAATTTCCCAGTCTAAGAGATGACCTTCCTGCATTGCTTGGCAGAGATCAAGGAAATAGCACTGGGAGGGACTGCCTTGGGTATCCTGTACAATTTCTTGTTCAAAGTAATAATAACACTACGAGGCCTAGACTCATATACAGCATGATGTTTCCATAAATAAGGTTGGCCCAAAATAACATTACAAACTTCGAGAGGAGCAACATCACACAATACCTCATCTTTGAAGGGCTTGATGTTGTACGATAGTCGACACTGTTGGCTGACGTGGAGATCACTTCCTTAGCAAAGCCATCCAATGGTGTAGGGCTATAGGTGCGACGTTGTTGACAGGTCTAGCCGCTTGACGACCTCTGTTGAGATGAGGTTCTTCTAGCTACCGCTATCAACGATGAAGTGCAGCGGGGTGCCTTTTACCCACATCTGCGAATGGAAAAGGCACTTGCCTTCCTCTGGCTCGTCTGGTTCATTAGGCTGGATCTTGGTGGTAGCAATGGTGGCACTGGTCTCCATGTCAATGATCCATCTTCCCCTTGTTGGTTCTGACTCAAAGTCAGAACCCGCATCTGATTCAGAGGCTTTCACTTCAGCCACCAATAATTGCTTTGAGCGACAATCAACAGTGTTATGCCAAGGGATTTTATGGAAGTCGCATCACTTCCCAGTATCCTTCTTTGTCTTTCCGGTGTCCTTTTCTTGTGTCTTGAAATGGTTGTCCTGATACTATCCATATTTGTTCTATCCTTTGTTCTATAGGTTGGGGCTGCCCTTTCCTGGTTTTTACTATGAGGGGTTCCCAGGCCCAAATTTTCGCGTCTTTTGTTTGAGGTTCTGCTCGATTTTGACAACATATCGATAGGCCGCCCCCAAGGATGAGATGTCCATAAATTCCATTTTGGTATGGATGTATCTATGCAGAGAACCGTGGTACTTGAGCACCAGATGTCGCTCTGAATTTTTGATACCCAGCTTGGTGCGCAGGGTATGGAAGATATTTGTGAAGCATTGCTTGGTCTCTTTCTTGTCGCAGTGTGGTCCAATTGGTATATAAGTCATAATAGCTTCTGACAGGGTAGTATTGTTCCTTAATAACATCCTTGAAGGATTCCCAGGTGGTCGTGACTGTAAATAATGAGGGTTCCTCTATTTCCTTTTGCTCATAGAAAGTTTCCCACCAATCTTTGACATGGGGAACAACTTTGAGGAGTGCAAAAGTAATTTTTTCTCTATTTTAAAAGTTATGGACAGAAAAATACCCTTCTAGTAGATTCAACCACTTGTCTACAACATCCGCATCTATCTGACCTTCAAATATAGGAATGTCAAAGTTTATCTATACCTTGAAGGGGGCGGTGCCTCCGCTTGAGGAAGATGCGTCGCTTGTTGGTAACTGTTGAAGGATTTGCGCGAAACTATCCATCATCTCGTTCCTCTGTTGCATGAGGACTTCCTCAATCAACATTTTGAAAGGATCTCCTGTCTTGTCATCTTTATTTTCTCCTTCCATGAGAGGTCGTTTGGGCGTGCAAGATATTTTTTCCTCAAGAGAAACAAGCTCAAGACCCAATTCTTTGTATCCTGACCTCGTTGGGGACATGCATTAAGACAAAAAGGAGCAGACGACTCTGATACCACTGATCTAGATTTTATGAGCAGAACAAAACGAATACAAATTATTAAAATATGCTTAACAAAGAATAATAGAGATACAATAAAATTGGTTTTCTATTCAATAAGGAAATAAGTTGAAACTGTAAAATGCAGCGGAAAACAAGCTTGCTAGAATGGTGGTGGATTATCTCTGAGAAGAGATGTGACAGCTGCGCTCATTTGCAAGAAGATGATTACAATGAGGCTTTGAAGGCCTTTTTACAATAAAAAGGAATGTCAAAAACCCTAGACATCCAAAAACCTATCCCTAGGAGATGAAGCGCCAAAAGTCATGTGGGCTTCGTTTGGGTAAGTTAGTCAGTCGACTTGCCGGGGTAGTAACTTTTGCATACAATCTCTATTTTAGGCGCATGATAGCCTGTTGGAAAGGTCTATCCGAGGAATACACATTTTGGTTTGATCTAATAGAGGGCATTTTTTACTGTGGTGATCTCTAAAAACGTTGTTTAGGGCCTCAAAATGGCCCCGCAAGTCAGGGACCTGAAAACTAGGAAAAAAACTGCCAAAATGAACCAGTTGGAATAGGTGGGAGGCCACCGACATCCATATGGATCAACTGTACAATATGAAAATGTATATATGAGTTTATTTGTGCAAAGCTTGGAAGGAGAAGCTAGGAAATGGTTTAGGAACCTACATTCCAACTCTATTATTTCATGAAATGTATTGTATACAACTTTCATGAACCAATGGGGAGAAAAAAGAGACCATCAATACTATCTAATTGAATTTTCAACATTAAAAAAAGAAAAATTATACAACATGATTCCCACTAATATCAAGCCTTCCTCAACAACAACTAAGGTGATATGCAGATGCCCATGATCTTGATTTTTCTATAATGCTAGGAAAAGAAGACATGTTATCCTATACCAAATGAAAAATGATGGTGTTGAAGTTGAAGGTAATATAGTCGTCGCTGGGAAAATCAAGCTTAAAATTGAAAATGTTGATAAGAAGAAGAAGAAAGAAGAAACCTTTGCATAAGCCCCATCCTCTAATCCTTAGGATTTGAAAATGGAAGAAATGACTAGGCTAATCATATCCCTTTTAGATTAAACCACAAGCTTATAAATGGTTAATAGTGTAGCTTCTCTAGCACCTCAAAATATAGGACAAAGAAATCCTAAAAAAATCATGGATATGCTAAAAATAATCCTCAATAGGAAATCAAAATAAAAATCATTATAGGAGACCTTTCAATCCAAAAATGTTAAGGAGGAATGAAGAACCACCAATGCCTTGTATGAGGGATAATGTTGTGGAATACCAACTCAATATTAATGATTTTGAAGCTATGTTGCCTGATGGAGGGATAATGTTGTGGAAGACCAAATCAATATTAAGGATTTTGAAGTTGTGGGGCTTAATGAACAAGAGAAATAAAGTGATATGAATTGGCTACAAGATGAAGGATCCCCCACATTTAATACAAGATGAGTATCACCATTCCTTAGGGATAAATAACCAACTATTTGAAGAAAATCAAGGTGAGGGGGATGATTTTTGGTCTGCTCAATATATAGTTTTTGTTGATACACTTCAAGTTGAAATACAAATTAAATATGATCTTAGACCTAGGAAACATGAACAACCTATCAACCCCAAAAACAAAAAATAAAATAATAAGTTGATAAAGGTAAAAAACATAAATTAGCCCCAAAACAAAAAATAAAATCAAGAAGTTGGTAAAGGTAAAAAACATAAATTAGATGATGGAGGTCACTCAAAGACCAAGACTAATGATAAGATTCAAAAATCAATTAATCCTCATTCAAGTTCTTTCAACTTACAGATTGAATTAAAAAAAATAAAGGTTCCCATTCCTTTAACATAATTAGTCAAAAACCCTTCTTATAAGGATGATTTAGGAATTTTTTTCAATAATCCTTTTCCTCTGAATTCATAAGACACTATAAATCCACAAGATGACTTCCCACTGGTAAGGCCACATTTGGAAGAAAGAAATAGTATAACTCCCTCTTTCTATGTGAGTTTGTCTATCCATGGTCATATTCTACATAACTCTAAGTGAGATTAAAGAGAATCACACATTCTTATGCCAAAGGTAATAATGGATAAACTTGGGTTATATATTACTAGACCCTATAAATACCTCTCCAAAAAAGTGAAATGTATAGGAATGATAAAGCATTTAGTTGTTCACTTGGCACAGATTCCATAAAAGAGTGTTATGATGGATGTGGTAGTTTTTGATGTCCCTGTAAGCTATGACATGTTGTTATCTAGTGTTATGATGGATGTGGTAGTTTTTTATGTCTTTGTAAGCTATGCCATGTTGTTATCTGCTATGACATGTTTTTATTTAGATCCTGGGAAGAAAAATTTGGAGTCTCATTACAACTGGATATGACTTATATGTAACAATCCCAATTTTTTGGAGCCAAACTAGAAGACTATACATGGAAGTCATGTTTGCATACATAATTAGTGATTCTACTAGCCCAAAGAATTTTCCAATATATGTTGAAGAATATACATGGAAGCCAAGTTTTCATACATAATTAGTGATTCTACTAACCCAAAGAATTTTCCAATATATGTTGAAGACTATACATGGAAGCCAAGTTTGCATACAAAATTAGTGATTCTACTCGCCCAAAGAAGTTTCCAATATATGCTGAAAATGATGACTTCATAAACTTTTTGCTCTCAATGAATGTTAATGAATATTCCTTAGCTATCCAAAACTTTTAATTAAAAATATTGAATCAAAAAAATTTAAAAATAAATTTGGAAGATGTTATTTGATGGACCATCATCCAAAATGAAATTTGGAAGATGTTCTTTGATGGAGCATCATTAAAAGATGACTTAGGATATGGAACTTTTAATTAAAAATATTGAGCCTAAAAAATCAATAAATGAAATTTCGAAGATGTTCTTTGATGGAGCATCATCAAAAAGATGGCTCAA
Source organism: Picea glauca (assembly GCA_000966675.3). NCBI lineage: Eukaryota > Viridiplantae > Streptophyta > Pinopsida > Pinales > Pinaceae > Picea > Picea glauca. The sequence goes on from JZKD02S1642230.1 coordinate 95,134, forward strand.
GAGTTAGCATTGTTTTTGTTTAGCTTCTAAAACAAGACATACCTTTTCCTTTAACCTTGAATTTGAAACAACAAATAATGTTTTTGAATACGAAGCATTAGTATATTTGGCCTTGTTTTTGTTTCACCTTCTAACAAAAACGAAAGACATACCTTTTCATTTAAGCTTGAATTTGAAGCAACACATATTGTTTTTGAATATGAAGCATTAGTATTAGGCATTGAGACTGTTAGGAAATTAAAATTACAAAATATTTCTATTTTTGGTGATTTAGAAGTAGTTATCCATAAATAAATAAAAACATGTTTCAAACAAACCATACGAGGATGAGGGAATATATAAATCAATTTTGGAACTTTATTGATAATTATTTTTCAGCAATAAACTTCACTACAATTTTTAAAAATACTAATCAACAAGTTGATTCCTTAGTAGTATCAACTAGTATTTTCAAACCACCCAATGTTTTGTCATTAAAATATGAAGTTAAATGGTCTGAAATAACAAAATATTCATATTTAAAAATTAATAGATCCTTAGGAGAAGCCCAATATTGATCAATTCATATTATAAGAAAGATTTCTTAGTTTTTCCTTTTTCATCAAAACATTGTTGGATTATTGAGAGGGGGGGTGAATCAGTAATAGAGAAATCTAATCATTTTTAACCATATAATGCAAGTGTTATATCAATGTATTATTATCATCCAATATTTGCAAAGTAAATAAACAATGAACAAATGAACAATCATACATATACACAGTACACTAATGTTTTTATGTGGAAACCCAAAGCAGGAGAAAACCACATACTGATTTTTCTTATATGTCTTGAAGAATTACATTCATTGGAAGCACCAACTTCCTTTGTTTTCCAACTACAACTGGAAGGAGGTTCCAACCCCCTAGTTTCTCAGGTTACAACCTGAGGGAAGCTCCAACTCCCCAATTCTTTGGCTACAACCAAAAGGAGGCCACAAATCCCTATGATCTCCCGCTACAACCGGAAGGTGGCTACAACCACCTGTCTTTGCCCCCTCCAACCACCCTGACGTATAAGTAGAATTATGGAACCACTGTCACACTATCACTGTGAGATAAACTGTTGTAAACTTGTACCAATGAACCTGCACCAAACAACCTATACCAATAGCCTGAATCATGCATCAACATGTACCATAAATAAGTGCATCAACAATGCACCAACCTGTACCTCAACATGTACCATGAATAAGTTCATCAACCATGCACCAAACCTGTGCAAATAACATGTCACAACAACATGTCCAAACAACCTATCAAAACAACTTGCCTCATCAATCTTATCAACCAAATCAGATCTACTCACCAAGATCAATCACCAAGACAACTCTCAAATATGTTCATCAACCAAGCATAACAAAACAACTCATAATCATCCCCAAGATCAATATGTGCTTCTAATAATATACCAATACAAGTATGCTACATCATCCATAAACCATGTGTCAACAATATTACTAACAAATGCCTCCAACCATGTACCAGGTATGTACCAATCATGTATCAACTACTCATCAACTATTACTCATCAAGATGTACCAACCTCATCAACTATACACCTCATGTATGTGCCAACTCATTAACTACTTATCTCAACCATGTACAAAACATGTACCTCAACTAAAATCCCTCATCAATTTCATCATCCAAATATGATTTGTAACTCTGTAATAGACCTGGTGTATATGATCATATACCTACAAACCTTCCTTAACTTTAACAACAAGAGACTAGCATTTTCATCAAACTTTTCTTTAGTCTCACATGACTAGTTTTGGATTAGTCAACAACCCTAACTTGAAATAATTATAACTATGTACATGTAATGAATAAAGATATGAAAATAGTACACAATGTTCTTTAGTGTGCTTATGCAATTCCTCTATGTGTCACTACTTGGAACCTCTCAAAAAAGGAGTTATAGCAAAAATGACATACCTTGTTGAATTCTGACTTATTCTAGAGAGAAAACTTATAGAGCATGCCTCGCACGTAATATTTGTTGTATGGATCTGAAAATTTTACATAGAATACACAGACTGTACTCTAACCAACCCATTTGGTCTTACTTAATTTGAGTTTGTTATGAAGAAGTTATGACGTTTTTACCCGAAACACTTGTTTTAGACTAGTTTCAGGACTAGCCACAAACCCTATTTTCCACGGAGTGTAACGCCAAAAATACAATGACCCACAAGCTTAAATTTTTACCACATCTACTTGGATATGTTTTCTCAATGACATATCAATTTCACGGTCTGAATCATTCTAGAAAAAAAGTTATTGCGAAAATGGTGAGATGACCTGTAAATAACATACCTTAGAAAGAATCATCAAAAGAACTTATCTTCCCTTTAATTTCGGCCTTATTTACTTCACCTTCTCTCTGAAATTTGTCTTAGATATCCTTTGGTTACCTCAGTCATGTGTAGATATTCAATATGCTCAAGTGTAATTAAAATGAGAGAGCATTGCCTCTTATTTATACTTTCATGTAGCTTCCTCAAGGAGTTACTTTTTAACCATCTTTACCCACTTTCCTTATTTTAAGGTTAACCAACTTTTGACCACTTCTCCAATTAGTAATTTATCCATTAACTTTATTATTTAAATAATTTATTTTGTATCCACTTTGACTTATATTACACTCATCACTTCACTTTGCCTCATATTACACTCATCACTTCACTTTTCCTCAAGGGGTTACCTTCTAACCATCTTAAACCACTTTCCTTATTTTAGGGCTAACCCACTTCTAACCACTTGTCAGTTTAGTAATTTCTCCATTAACTTTATTATTTAAATAATTTATTTTGTATTCAATTTGAATTATAGTACACTCATCACTTCACTTTATTATTTACCTTCTAAAAACTCTTAAACCACTTTGACTACTTTGACCTTTTGGGGCTTCAAGCCAACATATGAGGGTCCTCCAATTTCATAAGGCCATAACTCTCAAACCGTGAGGAGTTATGTGACATTCCACATACCACTAGAAATGACATGAAATGTACTATCCATCTAGAATAGTCTTACCTACAAATATATCAAAACTCATACCATTATACATTAAACAAACTTGGGTTTATTACCCAAACCTGGGTTCTCCAACTTCACATGGCCATAACTCTCTGACCGTAAGGAGTTATGTGATTTTCCACATACCACCAGAAATTGCATAATATGTAATACCCATCTAAAATAATCTTACCTTCAAATTTATTAAACCTCATACCATTATACATCAAACAAACTTGGGTCCATTACCCAAACCTTTGTGCTACCGAAATTCACTACCTGACTTTCTCCAAGGGTTGACATCAATCACTAAGGGTTGACATCAATCTACAATGTCACTATCCAATAGTTGACATCAATGAAAACACAATCCATACCAATTTTCCATCAACGTAAGCCAACTGTCTGACAAACATACTATTACTGCTATATTATTACAGAATAATGATGAACAATACGAATAACCAATAAAAATTTTCAGTAGATCTCTCAAAGATGCAAAGCTAAAATACAACATAATGAAAAAACATAATCATGCTTTAGTTAAGATCTCTCAAAGATTCAAAACTAAAATACAACATAATGAAAAAACATGATTATGCTTTAGTTAAGTCCTTAAAGGCTTTTTTCAGCGGATCTCTCATATATGCAAAGTTAAAATACAACATAATGGAAAAACATGATTATGCTTTAATTAAGCTCTTCAAGGTTTTTTTCATGACTATGTATTACATTCTAAAATCATTTCCTTTGTTCTTAAAAGAAATTTTAGGACAACAAGATTGTGATGGGAAAAGGGAGAAATTGATTGCAAAAATTCAAGAATTTGATTTAGAAATTAGGCCAATTAAACTCATTAAAGGTCAAGGGTTAGCCAAATTAATGGCTGAATCAAATCTTAAGACCCTAGAAATAAATGAAATGAATATCGATCTTCCTTTCGAAGATAATTTGATTATTCAAGATGTAAATTTGTTATTCAATATGTAAATTTTTTCAAGGTTTCTTCATGACTAATTATTCTTTAATTAAGCTCTTCAAGGTTTTTTCATGACTATGTATTAAATTCTAAAATCACTTCCTTTGTTTTTTAAAGAAATTTTAGGACAACAAGATTGTGATGGGAAAAGGGAGAAATTGATTGCAAAAATTCAAGAATTTGATTTAGAAATTAGGTCAATTAAACTTATTAAAGGTCAAGGGTTAGCCAAATTAATGGCTGAATCAAATCTTAAGACCCTAGAAATAAATGAAATGAATATCGATATTCCTTTTGAAGATAATTTGATTATTCAAGATGTAAATTTGTTATTCAATATAGATAATTTGATTATTCAAGATGTAAATTTGTTATTCAATATGTAAATCTGTTCAAGGTTTCTTCATAACTAATTATGCTTTAATTAAGCTCTTCAAGGTTTTTTCATGACTATGTATTACATTCTAAAATCATTTCCTTTGTTTTTAAAAGAAATTTTAGGACAACAAGATTGTGATGGGAAAAGGGAGAAATTGATTGCAAAAATTCAAGAATTTGACTGAGAAATTAGGCCAACTAAACTTATTAAAGATTAAGGGTTAGCCAAATTAATGGCTGAATCAAATCTTAAGACCCTAGAAATAAATGAAATGAATATCAATCTTCCTTTCGAAGATAATTTGATTATTCAAGATGTAAATTTGTTATTCAATATGTAAATTTGTTAGAACAAGAAGAATTACCAGAACCCTTACAACATGTAGATGATAAGTTTTTTAAATCATTATGGTATGGAGACATTATTTATTGTCTGATCAATTTAAAAACTCCAAAACATCTTGATAAATCTCAATCTCGATATTTGAAGTTAAAATCCATTAAATACTGCAATATTGATGGGAAATTACACGAGAAAGATCAATTTTTATTTTTTCTTAACTATGTCTTAGAGGAAAAAACATATTACCTAATTAATTAACATCACGAAGGATCTTGTGGTGGTAACTTTACTCGGAGGACCAACACTTCTAAAATTCTAAGAAGTGTGTTCTATTGGCCTACTCTATTCTCTCTCAAGTCAATAAGAAAGTTAGAGCCTAATCAAAAAGTTAGCGCCTATACAAATTGTCAATTATTTTGAAGTAAGAAAAATTTGTTGCCCTTCCTCTTAAACCATTTAAAGTTAAATCACCATTTCAATAGTTCAGATTCGACTTTATAAGAGTAATTCACCCACCATGTAGTGGCCAACATCGATGGATTCTTACTTCCACTTACTTTTGCCCCAAATGGACTGAAGCAATCCCAGTAGATAATACCACAGTTTCAACAATATAATGTCACACTTTCAACAATAATTAGTTTCAACAATAATTAAATTTCTAGAGGAAAATATTTTATTTAGATTTGGATGTCCCAAAAAGATAATTACTAATAACGTGAAATATTTTTCATCTACTACACTAATAAAATTTTGTCAAAAATTTATTGTTATTCTTGGTCATTCAACTTTCTAATAAAATTTTGTCAAAATTTTATTATTATTCATGGTCATTCAACTTCCTATTATCCCAAGAAATAAAATTTTGAAATATTTTTCATCTACTACACTAATAAAATTTTGTCAAAATTTTATTATTATTCTTGGTCATTCAACTTCCTATTATCCCTAGGAAAAGAAACGGGTTGAATTAACACATAAAAATCCAATGAAAATCCTAAAAAGAACATTATTTGAGAAAAAAGGAACTGAGACTCATTACTAAAATATGCACTTTGGGAAGATATTATCAACACCAAAAGGTTAATCAATACATCACCTTTCTAATTATTCTATGGCGTTGATGTTATATTACTAGTTACTAGTTTATCTAGGAGCTCCAATCATGAAAATTTTGTGATAATTTTAGGAAGAACCTAACGACATGCAACGATAAACGGGATAATCCAAGTCTAACAGAAAAGGGAACAAGTTGATGATCAAATGAAAAAAGTAAATCACCTTTCTAATTATTCTATGACACTGATGTTATATTACCATTTTATCTGGGAGCTCCAATCATGCAAATTCTGCAATAATTTTAGGAAGAACCTAATGACATGCAACGTAGGATAAACCAGATAATCTAAGTCCAACAGAAAAGGGAGAAAAGGGAACAAGTTGATGATCAAATGCAAAAGTATCAAGAAAATATGAAAACATTATTTGATAAAAGAACCAAAGATAATGTGTTTATAATATGTGATTTTGTAAAAAGGGAACTTCAGCTAAACATGAAAATTTTGATGTTCTATGGACCATTCCATTTAGAATTGAATGACTAGAAAGTGAAAATAAATGTGGTCTACAAAATTTACAGAGCAAGAGTTTAGGGACAAGAGTTAATGGTCATTCCCTGAAACATTTTATTTATTAAAATGATTTAGAAAATGTACATAATGTAAAAATTATGTATTTTTCTTTTACATTTCTTTTCAAAATATAGTAAAATACTTTGTTTAAATAAATTTCGTTAAAAGAGAAATATTTAAAAAATAGAATAAAATACTTTGTTTAAATAAGTTTCATTAAAATGAAAATGTTTAAAAGATGCTTAAATAGTTTTCTTATCAAAACTGTTCAAACAAACTTGAAAAATCATTTATACCTGAAAAACTTCAAAATATAGTAAAATACTTTATTTAATGAAGATTCACTAAAAGTGAAATATTTAAAGGATGTTTAAATAATTTCCTTACTAAAACTATGTTTGGCTCCGACCTTGTTATGACACCCATATAAAACATAACCTTATAGATTTCATTTGTTATGACACATATAAAACATAACCTTATAGATTTCATTTGATCAAATAAACTTGAAAAATTATATATATCTGAAAAACTTTTAAAGGTTTCAACCAAAGGAAATATTAATTGGGACATTATTCTTTTGAACTTGATCATGATTCTTTCATAAAGAGGTATTCATCCCAAATAAGCGCCTATCATAAAGAGGCATTCATCCCAAATAAATGCCTAACATATTTTTTGATTCCTCCTTCGAAAGGAAATAGAAAAAATAAAATTTTGGAAATGAAAACATGTCCTATGGATGCTCATGAACATTGGAACAAAATCATAAAGAAGTCTATTCGTTCAAAAATTATTTATATTTAAAATCTAAAAAAATTTAAATTTATTTGAAAAGTGACAAAAAAATTTAAATTTCTTTGGAAAAACAAAGAAAAATTAATTCTTAAATCTTATCCAAAACAAGGTAGGTAATGATGATTGCTTAAGTTTTTAGAATAAGTATACATATGAATTCAAATAAGATGTCTTACAGGGTGAAATACGGTTATCAAAACTAAGCAAATGCAACAAATTTAAAGGAGATATAAAATTTACAGAAGACTTAAACCTTTTAAAAAATAGGGGAAAGCAAAGAAATATTTACTTTATTTGGGATTTTGTGGACTTTTTTTCATGATTATAAATATGTATGAATAAAAATCATATAAATTGAAAAAATACCGATATAAACGTATAAAAAATTTCAAAATAAACAATCTTACAAATATAATTTTATTTATAATAGGATTAAATATACATCGTTGTAATATTTCAAAATGTAGAAAGGCTAGCCTTTATTAATCCTCATCGATAGGATGTTCTACGTTGAAGGAAGGTCTAGGAGAAATATAAGGGTTGGAAGGATCAACAGAGCTATCAAATTCATCCTGAAAGGGAGGACATCTCATAATATGAATGTCTTGCTTAATATTAAGCATATCCTCCATGATTTTGTCGAGTCTAAATTTAAGCATGTGTTGAAAATTCATTGTTGGACCTGAAGTAGAATTTCCCTATTTTGTCTAGTAATTTGCTTTCTTAGTATTTGTTGGACCTGAAGTAGAATTTCCCTATTTTGTCTAGTAATTTTCTTTCTTAGTATTTCCTGTACCCAAATGCATGCAACATTTGCGATTTACTAGAAGCCCCTATCCTCAATACTTAAATTTTTTAGGCATAATTGATGGTGCATTGTAAGTACAACGAGTAGGAAAATATGGAGAAGAAAGAGAGATATTTCTTCTAGTCACGTTGAGATCTGATGAAATATCAATCACCGCTTGATGAAATATCAATTAGAGCTTGATCCTCAAGTCCCCCTGATCGCATCCTTCTTATCAACTAAATCATTTTCTTTTCCTTTCTCTAAACTTTTTGTCCCTATGAACCCCATATAATCATTGGGACTAACAAACATTTTAAAAAGTACATTTTGAACAGAAAAATATGATTAGAACTACTATGAAATATGCCTTTTAAATTACTCTATTTATAGAAAATTTTGTATCAAAGGAATCATAATTGAGAATCATTTCAAAATCTTTGAAGTATGTTTTTCATCATCTAAATAATTCTAAGGAATCATAATTGAGAATCATTTCAAAATCTTTGAATTATGTCTTTCATCATCTAAATAATTCTTGATTTACTTCATGTCATATAATGTTATTAGGACATGCCCTTATGGCTGGGGATTATTAGTAATCGATTTTCATTGTTCCATTAATCCATGCAGACAAATTAAAGCAAATCAATATTAGGACATGCCCTTCACGCTGGGTGACTATTAGTAATCGATTTTCATTGTTCCATTAATCCATGGACACAAATCAAGACAAATCAATATTAGGACACGCCCTTTCGGTTGGGTGACTATTAGTAATCAATTTTCATTGCTCCATTAATCCATGCACACAAATCAAGACAAATCAATATTAGGACATGCCCTTTCGGTTGGATTAGTAATCGATCTTCATTGTTCCATTAATCCATGCACACCATGCACACAAATCAAGACAAATCAATATTAGGACATGCCCTTCTGGTTGGGTTAGTAGTCGGTTTTCACTGTTCCATTAATCCATGCACACAAATCAAGACAAATCAATCATTTTAACCAAAGTTTGAAGAGATTCATATAATTTTCAAACTGAGATTTCAATTTTTATCCTAACTTTTTTGTTCGATGCCTTATTTGGCCTCATCCTAAGGCATGGAGCCATATTGCCCACTTAAATATTAGGTTAAAACACACCCTGGCTTAATAATTTTCTCTAAGTGAAGTAATGCTATAAATAAGCCTAGCATTACTTATCTAACATTAAATGTTAAATGTTTCGTACTATGATCATATTTGAAATATGACTATAAGTGTCATGGCAATGTGGCTATAGGTATGCTCGACATAAGTATAACAAGCAAGTTTCCTTTCATTTTCTTTGCCTTTTCTTTGCCTCGCCCCTTCATTTTTCTTTTCCTTGTGTGAACTTTGCTCTCATTCTGCATTTTGCTCCCAATCTGCATTTTGTTCAGCATAATATAATTTTCCAGTGCGAATATCATTTTCCTATGCATGTTGAGGAGCTTTCCAGTGCAAGGATATTTACAATGCATGTTGTTGCAACACTTGAAGAAACAAAGAATAAACAGATAGACAACAAAGAACTGTATGAAAATTATGATCTTCACTAACTCACTATTCAGATTATGATCTTCACTAACTCACCGTTCAAGTATCCTTTCACATCTTGACGAGTTCCATTGTTTAATTTTTGGGTTTCATTGTTTAATGTTTATTAATCATCAGTTATATTATGGTATTGCCTTTAGACTTAACTTTGTTGCTAATATGGTAACTGTATGCAAATTATGATCTTCACTAACTCATTGTTCAAATTATGATCTTCACTAACTCACCATTTAGGTATCCTTTCACATCTTGATGGGTTCCATTGTTTAATTTTTGGGTTTCATTGTTTAATGTTTCTTAATCATCAGTTATATTATGAAGTAGTTGTTGCTCGGCACTGCCTTTAGACTTAACTTTGCTGCTAATATGGTTTTAGCAAGTTCTTCTTTCTTCTCCAACTATGGTTCTTCAAAGGGCCTCCTCGCTGCAGCGATGGAAACACAAAAAGTAATTTTTTTGCTACTAATCCATTTCATAATATTTAAAAGAACATTCATTTCATAATATTTAAAATAACGAATTTCTTTTTTGCAGTGAATTCATTTCATTTCATAATATTTAAAAGAAAATTCATTTCATAATATTTAAAATAACAAATGTTTTTCTTGCATTGAATTCATTTCATATGACATAAAAGAACACATTTCTTTTCTGTGAATTCAGTTAATTCATTTCATAAGACATAAAAGAACAAATTTCTTTAAAAGCACCGGAAAAAAAAATTCAAAGGCATAGTTATAGATTGTTTTATAGCATGTTCACCTCAACTATATTGGTAGCACCTTAAGGTTGTAAGGGCATAAGTGTATTATGACTTACCTTACCTGGTGCAATAGATGGTCCCCTCCTATGCGATCCTCCTTGAACCTTGAAACTGTTCTCTCATTCTGCATTTTTCTCCCATTTTTCATTTGGTTCGGCATAATATAATTTCCCTTTGTGAATATCATTTTCCTATGAATGTTGAGGAGCTTTCCAGTGCAAGGAGATTTACAATGCATGTTGTTGCAATGTTGTTTCAACAGATGAAGAAAACAGATGAAGAAACTAAGAATAAACATATAGACAACAAAGAACTGTATGCAAATTATGATCTTCACTAACTCATCATTCAGGTATCCTTTCACATCTTGATGGGTTCCATTGTTTAATTTTTATTAATCATCAGTTATATTATGAAGTAGCCGCTACTCGGTACTTATATTATGAAGTAGCTTCTACTCGTATTGCCTTTAGACTTAAATTTTTTGCTAATACAATTTTAAATTATGAAGTAGTTGCTACTCGGTATTGCCTTTAGACTTAAATTTGTTGCTAATACAATTTTAGCAAGTTCTTATTTCTTCTCCAACATTGGTTTTTCAAAGGGCCTCCTAGCCGAAGCCATGGAATCACGAAAAGTAAGTTTTTTGCTACTAATTCATTTCATAATATTTAAAATATTTAAAAGAACATTCATTTCATAATATTTAAAATAACAAATTTATAGTACATAATACATAAAAGAACAAATTTATTTTCTGTTGTGAATTCAGTGAATTCATTTCATAAGACATAAAAGAAAAAAGTTCTTTAAGAGCATTGGAAAAGAAAAATTCAAAGGCATGGCTATAGATTGATTTATATCATGTTCACCTCAGCTATATTGGAAGCACCTTAAGGTTGTAAGGGCATATTCAAAGTGTATTATGACTTACCTTACTTGGTGCAATAGATAGCCCCTCCTCTATGCTCCTCCTTGAACCTTGAATTTCTTGTCCCCAAGTGTACGTCGCGATTTTGATTTTATAAGCGAGTCTCACATCTAGGATATAGGTTCTTGGCCCGTGTAGATGTTGGCAGGTCATAGTGTCTGGGAGGTAAGCTAATAGTGCTTTATGAGGATCTGTCAGTGGGCAACATATACACTTTCCTGGTAGGGTTCATGCTCGTAGCTGGTTAATTCTATTTTTCTAACCTTAAAGCAGCCTAGAAGGATAGGTAATAAGTCTGCTCTTTGTTTCTTTTTTCTCTTTTCCCCAACTCCCAAATTATGTGTTGAGAAAGCCAAATACAATGGCCATCCTCTCGCTATTATGGAAAATAATATGTTATGTTCTTTATACTCCCCATCCCCAGCATGCAACACAATTCTTGAGTTGGGGTCACAACCTGCCTCTCTGATTGACATGAAAATCACTCCAAATCTGTAGACTTTTTCTCCAATTGATGGTGAGATCTATCTTCAACACGAAAAGCATAAATATTGTTATTGATCTCAATCCAGCTGCTTCTAGGCTTCTTTTTTACCCTCCTATCATTCACGTGTTTTCTCAACTTTTGCATGTCATCCCACCTCGCAGCCACTGCATAGATTTTTGACAACAGTACATAATTTGCAGAATTATCAGGGTCTAACTCAAAAAATATCTTTGCCACACGTTCTCCTAAATCCATATTGGTATGAATTCTATATGCACCAATATTCATCCTATGTTATTTCTATATCGATATATAAAGAATATGGAAAATCCAGGTCACTACCTAAGGTTTGTTCGTCTGCCACTCATTTTCCATGCAGTTGACGAGGAAATATAGGTAGCATTTATATAAATTGTAGCCATAAATTTCATGCATATACCATCACAAGTACAAGCACACCCTTGACGCTCAATATGAACTATTATTGAATCTAACATTGGAAATGAATTATCATTCACTCTTTACTGTAAAAGTGAAAAGGATAAAAAATATTTGTGGTTGTAGATCATTGGCGATCATTACCTTCCCATGTAATTTCCTGTGAAGTGGCAAGAAAATCAATCCTTCCTATTGTTGTCTATAATGGTGGGATAACAGTAAAATAGTTGTATCGAGAACCTTGTTCCCCCTTCCAGCCAACACCTAGGAGACCAAACCACTCGAATTACCAAATCACTTGATTTCCTAGGGCTCATTCAAGATTTTTTGTTTCCTCAACTCCCTCCCTGGCCCTTCGTTCCTCCCGGATGGACTTGATTCAGCGAAATGCGCTTAGGTAAACCGTGTATCATTGTTAGGTGAATAGGAGAAGGATTCAATATCCCTAAATTCCATCTTGAAGGGTTCCTTGCTTTACCATTTCCACACATAGAAGAGATAGACTCCATTCATATGGCTAGTGACTGCCTCTTTTGATAAACGAATTATAGAAGGTGCCCTCCCGCACTCGACCTTTTGGTGGTACTGTCATGTGAATCAATCACGGACTAAAGGTAAACAAGTCGATCCTCTCCCAATGTTCTCTGGCTTTGGTGGTACTGTAATGTTCTGATATTGATAGTCGTGACAATCAACGTTATGTTATTGATATTTTTATAAAAATAAGAATTGTGTATCACATAGAATCAATTGACACATTGTTAACAAGTGCATGCATACCATACGTGTTGGCACTAAGTCTGCTTGTAATCTTGTTTCACTGTAACCCTAATGACATGTCACCCACACATGAATTTGGCTCATTTACCATAAGGCAATCCCTACAACCCACAATAATGAGTCTCCCTTCTACAAGAGACAATGGCTATCACCGTATATATAACTTGTAACTGTTTAACTGCAGACAAAATCCGATTTTTTAAATTATTTAATATTACATTTGAATAATTGTTTATTTTACGTTTGGATTTATTTTAAATGGCATATTTTTCATAATTAATGAATGACTAGTGCTTTTGTCTATCTTTAATGATTAATTATGTGCATTTATCATGACCATGTCTATGAATCTCACATGTTTCCACATGGAATTTCTTTAACAAAGTTTATGGGATCAATTCACAAGAATAAAAAGTTCGACAAAGGACGGATATTTTGAATACTTTACAAATTAATATAATTTAAAAAAAAACTTGGTTGATGTCATCAATGAAATGAGATCATTACCAAGTTTCAAACGAGCCCTTCACACCTAATCATGGTGCTAACCAATTATCAACGAATCAAATAATCATGTTGTGAGGGGATTGTTGATATGTTGTTCGGTCGTGCCTCTCATGAACGGGGATTCTTGTTACTTATCGCACCACTGATGAGGCCTTTCACTCCCAATCAATATATCCAAGCAAGCTTCCTCGCTAACGCTCGAAGTTAGAGGTCCATACAATGGGTACATGGACGATGAAAATATGTTTTATTGGTAAACTCTCTATCGATATAAGCAACAGCAGTTGTTCAAATGGATTTTCAAATGAAACTAAGAATAAGCATAGATATAGTCATTTATTTTCATAAATATCAACTTACAAGGCACTGGAATACAAACAATGAAAATCTTGTGGAAGGAAAAGAAACAATGATCTATTGTGAAAATACAAGAAGTAAAACTAAACCTAGTTCAAGTCAACTATCTAGTCAAAGCAATGGTAGTCAAGTCAACTTCTTATTTAAGCAATGACCATCCTACCCTTAGGGCAGGGACTTGCTGCTCTGCAGCTTGCCTTGTTAATTAAGCAATGATCACCAAATAAGGAAATAATTGATTGATAAGATACATGTTGGGTATCACATGTGTTACAATATTCACACACTCACTTAAGTCAATGTTAATTTGACCCCTATCCCAACAGAAAAGGCACTAGAGCTATCGTCCTTACTGCCTCACAGGGATCCCTGTGAAAGATAAATGTTGTAACTAAGCATGATTAGTTAAATATGTTTAGTACTATATGACAAAACCCCAAAAAAATTTACTAAGCATGATTAGTTAAAAATATTTTTAGTACTATATGACAACACCTCAAAACAATTCCTTAATAGTTTTGATAACTTGAAAAAAAAAAATATTTTAAATATTATTTAGATTAACGTTAAAAATTAATTAATTAAGGCCCCTAGGGTGTAGTACATCCGGTGATGGAGAGTATTATTAAGGTACCCCCTTGTGTGAAGTCATTGATTCAAAACCCTCGACTTACCTTGTGTTTCATGTGAGGGACCACGTTGGCATTCCTAGAGATTATAGTGGTAGAAATTGGATAAACTGACCCCATGTCACATGAGTACATGCCCGATTAGTTGTTGATTCTACTAGTCACAAACAAAGAAGATAAATTTAGGTATAAAAGTCGTATTAAGTATAAATAAATTGTGCACGATTTAATTAAATACAAAAATCAATGTGATATGATCCTAGATGTAATGGTTGCAAATAGAGGTCAATCATAAATTTAGATTAATTTTAGAGGTGTGAAGCACTCAAAATTTAAATTAGTACTAAGTTCTGAAACTACCAAACCATTCAAAGGACATGTTTCTTAACTACACTTAAATAGGAGCTTTGGTAAATTTTTGAAAACCTCTTTTCCAAGCTTTGAAACCATTTCAATTTTAGAAACCTTCCACCATACCATTTGTTAGTCCGGAACATTTAAAACTTAACGACCATGTGACCACTGAGAACCAACCATGAATTGACATGTAGGATCACATTTAGTAAAATTTTAGACTAAATTGGTAATAGTCTATCACCTTTTGTTTCTTCCTAAAATTCATTCATTGAAGGTTACAAGCTCTTGAGTTTAAAGTTGTTGCTGATATCTCGCAATTTGAGAGACTTGGTTTTCAAGTGGAATCCACACATGGCAAAGTTAAGAAGACAATCCAGTTTTAAAGTTGTATTAAATTTTTCCCTAGGAAAAATATATCTTGATTTTCTTTCTATCCCAACTCAAACCCTCAAATCACCCCTAGAAGGAAAATTGTTGTAGAAAACCTATTTTTAGGCATCACATAAAGAAACACTTTGACATGCTCCAATCGAAGAGCTTAATAGAGTAGAATTTACAAATTTTAGGAATAGTAATGAACATTTATATGCATGGGACTCTCTTTTAGCCAAGGAAATCCTCCCTACCACTTTTCACTTTCCAAAACTAGTGCAAAAAACTATGATTCAACACAAAGGGTTATCATGGATAAAAACCAAAAAGTCATTTTCACAATTTTAGTCTAAACCTCTTTTTAAGAAATATTATCACTATATGAAAACAAATAAAAGATAGATGAAGATTCCCTTTCCCTAGAGAATTCAGTTCACTACCACTATCATAGAGGCTTATCTTTATGACATATTTGTTAATTACCCCATATGGACTAAGAATTAAAACTTCCTATAAAAGCATCCTTAATTTTAAATATTTAGTTAAGGAGGTTATAACTATTGTCTATTTGATCCTTTGCTATGACATTGACACTCTAGTAGATGCTATTGTCTTAGGTTTATTTGATCCTTTGCTATGACATTGACACTCTAGTAGATGCTATTGTTTTAGGTTTTCTACTAAAAATTTCTAAAGAAACTAAATTCAATTATGTAGAATATCTCTCTAATACCATTAATGAACATATGACATTTTTTGAGGATTGGAAAAGTTTCAGGTATCAATATTGTTTATCTTATGATACAAGAAGAGTCTACTTATTTTGAGTCTTTGAATTTAAAGAAAGTAGACCAACAAGGAAATTTCATTCATGTCATCGAATGCACTAATGTTGTGGTAAAAAATGTGGTTACATGTATTTTATTGATCAGGTTATGGCCATTGTTTACACTCTAATTCATAATGAGTCCCCTCATTATATTTTTCCTAAATGTGGAAATGCTTTACAACTGGGAGAACATATGAAGGTTGGAGACTAGTACATTTATGAAAATTATACATTCTTAAGAATTTATGGGTTGAATCACAACCTTAAAGGGTACCCATTTTTTTTACTCACGTAATTTTTTCTTTAAAAAATTTGAGACAAATGTTAGCTTAGATTACCATCATTTTGCTTCAAAATTTAAAAAGACTCTTCTTCAATTCCTAGCTGAAGTTTTATTTTTCATAGTGAAGGATAAATTAGCCCTAGAGATCATACAAAAAATAATGAAAAATTTCAATTTTGAGCAAGATGATTCTTTCCATGTGACTACAAACATAAAACATGTAGTTGGTCTTCCATCTTATGCTCATCATTTAGATATGTTGGTACTTAGAGTTTTGGGTAAATATTGCACGTGTGCACAAAAAAAAAATTGTGTGCCTATTCCAGTTTTTGCATGCACTCAAGTAGTTGCGTAATAGGTGACATTAGGCATACACGCACCAATTCAAGTTTTTCTAATGCACATCAGTTCATGTTCTTCCAATGCACATTGGTCCAAGTCTTGTGATGTGTTATCCCCCATTTATAGGGATAACTAAGGATATGATGTCTCGAGTCCCTCAAGTTGCAGACATGGAGTACCGACATGTATCCCAACACGATGAGCCCTTCATTCACCATACATCACCATTCAATGATGGAAACAATGTCCACCACACTTGACTTGGATCATAGAGGACAATGGTTCTTACTCCATGAGGTAAGAATTCTGGTATTGTGGTAAGTGTCATTATAATAATTCAAGCATTTGAACATGCTACAAAGGATTCTTTCTTGATTTTGAAAACATTTTCTTGGAAATTATGCCTTTTCCCCTATTTCACCTTGGTGAGTGTCATGATTTCCTAGTAAGTGGACACCTTTGGGAAAAGGGTTGCTACCCGGGGGTATCCTTGAAGGGTCATTGTACCATTCCCAATCATAGCTTCCACCTTCCATCACTTCTTCATTTTTTCTCTATTTCACCTTGGTGAGTGTCATGGTTTCCTAGTAAGTGGCCACCCTTGGGAAAAGGGTTGCTACCTAGGGCTATCCTTGAAGGGTCATCATACCATTCCCAATCATAGTTTCCACATTCCATCACTTGTTCCCCTCCATTTCCTAATCTTTTATTTCTTCGGGGTTATTGACCCAAGAAGGGCATGTACCTCATTTCACGGGAAGAAGGGGATAAAGGCCCAAAGGTAAATGTATCTAGAAAAAGTTAAAATCCAAATCGTAACCTTCTACATGCTCTCCCAAGAGGTCTTGAGAATGATGAAATGTTTCTCTTAAAAAATTGGAAGACCTACAAAATCAAACTCATTTTATATAGATGTCTCACTTGTTGAGGTGTGTACATGTATGCGATGTCCCTTTCTTTCCATGCATATGGAACTTTGTGTACCTCTAGCTTCAAGTGACATTGTGGTAATATTTTATTTCCATGTCTTATAGTACCCAATTGTTTTGTACTTCAATTAATTAATGGCAAATGAATGGTCTTGAAAAAATGTTACATCACGGACGAAGGGTAGCACACCCTCTACAAAGGCACCCATAATGAGACAATGCGAGCCCCTGTATATCATGAAACCCCATACCTAGAAGTCTAACCTCCATCCACTTCACATTCGGTGCATGACCTAGATAGGTTTCTCCTTCTAAACATCCCCTACTTGGGGAATTGGTTTACCTAAGAGGGCACTATGACCCCTCCCATATCTAAATTTTGCAAATTGTATAAGGTCTTTGAGAATATGTTAATTTTGAAAAAGGGGGATTTGATCCACATGTTTTGGTGGTTATTTATTAGATATGGATTAATTGGCATGATATTTTGACTTGTGGACCCTTGGAGGTAATACTTGCATGTCTTTACATGTCTTTTATAGGTGAAAACTTGATCGTGTAGGAACAAGGTCACTTGGACCTTCACTTGGGGCATGAAGGCCACATAATGGATGATGCAGCCCCCCCTCCTAGGAAAACTTGGATGAGGGATGTTTCCTTTGGAGGAACTTGAGTGTCCCTTGGAGGTGACTCACTAGCTTTCCTAGCCCCAACGTTTGCCTTTGGAGGCTCATATTTCTCTTTTGGGGCATGACGTCACACTTGAGAGGTTAGGGTTTTGGTGGTGTTGGTGACTTGATGATGACTTGGAATATGTTGATGGAGGAAGAAACTTACACCATGAAGGTATGGACTTTGGAGGCCCAACGTTTGCCTCAAAAATCTCAATGGTTTGCTCATTATGCCAAAACATCACCCCTAGAGGGCATGACGTCATCTTTTAGGGCTTGTTTATTTTGAAAATTGAATTGTATCTTGTAAAGGGGAAAATTAGGAGGTCAGCCTCCCTATTTTGTGTTCTACCCTAATTTAAGTGGACAAATAATTTTACAAGTTCAAGTATAAATAAGAACTTGTCACTTTGATTTTGACATATAAGACAAGTCTTGAGAATTGCATATGTTTATGGCTGAAATTTTCGCTGATCTTGGGTATTTCACATCTCTCTCTCTCTCT
>JZKD02S1642230.1:122106-133345 GCA_000966675.3 Picea glauca
GGAGTTTTGAGCAGGTATATGTCAAAACCAGGGAAGGAGCATTGGACAACAGTAAAGAGGGTCTTCAGGTATCTTCGTGGCACTACTAGTTATGGATTGTGCTACCAAGGAAGACTAGGATTGGACAGAGTGGTGGACATACATGGCTTTGTTGATGCAGTCTGGGTTGGAGAT
The DNA here is from genome assembly GCA_000966675.3 of Picea glauca. NCBI lineage: Eukaryota > Viridiplantae > Streptophyta > Pinopsida > Pinales > Pinaceae > Picea > Picea glauca. Next base: position 122,281 of record JZKD02S1642230.1, read on the forward strand.
ATGGATCGCAGAAGATCTACAAATGGGTATGTGTTTAACCTATTTGGAGGAGCAATCAGTTGGATGAGAAAAAGATAGGTTGTAGTGGCACTCTCAACTACAAAATATGAATACATGGTAGCCACTCATGCAAGAAAGGAAGCAATATGGTTACAAAGATTGCGTTCAGGTATTGGGTTGGTAAAACAAGAAGTGAGATTATATTGTGACAGTCAGAGTGCAATATTCCTAGCAAAGAACCCATCTTATCATTCGAAGACAAAGCATATTGATGTTCAGTATCACTTTGTGAGAGACATGGTTGAGGAAAAGAAGGTGTTGCTGGAAAAGGTTGACACTTTGAAGAATGTTGCAGAATCATTGACAAATTCTGTGAGCACAGAAAATTTCTCCTGGTGTAGAGTAATAATAGGCATTGTTGACTATATAATCCCCTGGACCCCTGGATGCAAAGAAAAAAACAAGTGGGAGAATGTTGCGTATGTGTTATATTCTTTGCATGTGTGTGTGTGGGTGCGTCAGATATGACAACTGCGTCTGGCGATCCCTCGTACTAGTGCTTTGTTTGTGGTGTGTGAACCATATGCTTTCCTAGGGGGGTCCTAGGGGGGGGGGCAGGTATTCCCCTCCCTGGTTACACCCAACATTTGACACCGGGCGTAGCCCAGAGCCGATGAGGTTCGGGGTTTTTGCTATTTTTAGCGGTTTACTAAAAATAATCCTGGTTTTAGGGATTAGGGTTTTGGTATCTACTGAATACCTAAAAATATTGTATATATTGTATAGTGAATGGTGAAATTCGATATAATGAATATAAGAAAGGTTTTCTCAGTTGAGGGTTTCCAGTATAATATCTCTGTGTACTATGTGAATGAGCCATTGATTAAATTTTGTTTTGCTTAAGAATCTATATGCATTGCTTTACTTCACAGGTTTAAAACTTACAGTCAGTGCTACTTCACCAGGAAGAGTATTAGTACCAAGATCCATACCACCTAATATTCAGTTAGGAGGATGTAGTTTGAGATTGAGGATAGTGAATCAGGATAGTAACCTGAGATTACCCGTGTTACATGGGATGGGTAAAGATGATGAAAAGTAGTATTGGTTCACATTTGAGGTGATATGGGGTCTGTGAAGAAGATCACAAATGAGGCATCAAATATTGTGTAGTTGGAGATCACATTTAGGGACAAAGCCTTGATGTGGTACATGAAGTACAAGGCCATTGCACTTGCAGGACAAATGAGGTCCCTGAAAAAATTCAAGAGAGATCTACTTAAGGAATTCCAGAAGCCTAAGTTAGAATCTCAATGTATTACAAATATTAAGGAGATTAAGCAGAAACTAGGGAAACCATATGGGATTATGACCATTGGTTCAATATTTTGTTGGATATGATGATGTTCCAACTCATTGATTTGGAGCAGTATTTTTTTATGATTCTCTGATAATTCCAAACCAAGTTGTATTGATGTCCTTAATGTATGAATATATGTCAGAATGGGCAAGAGTATTCACTTCCCATAAAATAATTCATAAGGTGTGCACCCTTTAACAGACCTCCAGATGCTCATGTAGGCCAATAAGGCTTCGAGGAGTTTATCAGCCCAATCCTTTAGGTGTAATCTGACATTTTTTGTAATGATAGCCTCAAGGATTGTGTTTGTTCCCTCTACTTGTCTGTTTTCTTGTGGATGATATGGTGTTTTTATTATATGCTTGATTTCGTAGTTTTCCATCAAATCTCTAAAAATTCATGATGTGAATTGTATTCCTTTGTCAGTCACTATCTCTTGTGGTATCCCTAAACTTACAAAAATTTCCTCATGGAGAAATTATACCACCGTTTGTTCGATTGTCGTCAGAAGTTCTTTGGCCTCCATCAATTTTGTGGCATAGTATGTATAGACAAGGATGTAGGAGTGTCGAGAATATGGGGGATGTATTGGTCCCACAAAATCAATGGCCCATTTATCAAAAGGTTTTAACATAATTTGTGGTTGTATCGACATTTCATTTGTTTGTATGAGTCTACCCATGCGTTTACAGGTGTCACACCTCTTTACATATTCTTTGGAATCTCTGAAGAGTGTGGGCCAATAATACCCTTCTGAATTATTTCCTACCCATTTCTTTTATCTCCAAAATGGCCTCCGTATGGCCCATTGTGAAAGGATTTTAGGATTTCATGGACTTTGTCTTCTCATACACACCTTTTGATAATCAAATCAGGTCCAACATAGAAAATGTAGCCATCAATCCATGAGAATATTTCACTTTTCCTTACTATACTTTGTCCTTACTTAGGGGTCAGGTGATGCGGAATTTTACTTGCTACCAAAATGTTAGCAATATCTGCAGACCAAGGTGAGTTAGTAGATATTGTAAAGACATGTTCATCTGGAAAATGGTCATCTACTAGAGGTTTCAGACTTGTTTCTTTGAATTTGGAGTTGGAAAATGAGTATTACCTTTATTTTCCTAGGATCAACTTGAATAACTTTGGTCCAGATGCGATGTCCAAGCACAATGCCGCCAGTTTCCATCAAAAAACATTTCTCATTACTTAGGGTGACATTTGACTCCTTGCACCTAATTAATGTCTTTTCCAGATTGGCTAATGCTTCATTGAATTCATCCCCATTTTTTTAAAAATCATCCATATATATTTCTACACAGTCATGAATGAGATCAAAAAATATACCTATAACAACTCGCTGAAAGGTGTTAGGGGCATTGCATAATCCAAATGGTAGAACACGATATGTGAATGTCCCCCAAGTACAAGTGAACATTGTTTTCTCTTGGTCTTTAAGGGTGATTTGAATCTTGTTGTATCCATTGAATCCATCGAGGAAAGAAAAATATTTCTTCCCTGTGAGTGTGTCTAGGAACTGGTCGATAAACAATAATGTGAAGTGATCCTTATGTGTTTCTTTATTCAATTCTCGATAAAATACAAAAATTGTCCATTTACCATTTTTCTTTGGTACAATTACAAGAGGGGAGATCCATTGGCTATGAGAAACAGGATATATGAAATTAGTCGTAAGAAATTTTTGTAGCTCTTCCTTGACTATGTATTTCATTGACAAGTTCATCTAGTGTTGAGGTTGATGAATGGGTTGGATTCCTTCCTTGATATATATATGATGTGTACATAGGTCTGGGTGGATCCCCTTCATGTCATAGTAATCCTAGGAGAAGGCATCAATGTGCTTATGCAGTACCCAAACCAGTTTCTCTTTTTGATATTCGAATAGTCCTTGCTTGATTTTGAAGGTTTTCCATGGGCTAATTTCTATGGTTTCTTTGAGGGATCCTTAGTATTTTTCTTGTACAGGTTCGTGTTTGATAAGTGATATGCTTGTGGAGGCTAAAGAAAGTTGAGTTTTTGGTTTCATGATATGGTCAAGAAGATATGTGCTTCTTGAAGAAGAAGAGGAGGCTATAAAATCATTGATTTCATCGCCCTTTGTTTTATATCTTATGGCTAGATATTGATTTATGGATAAGACTTGATGGGATTGCTCTTATTTGTCACTTTCTTCTCCATCAACCCAAAGTGGTGTTTCTAAGTAGAGGCTAGGTTTGGCAGGAGGGTAAAGGGTTAATTGTTTGGTGGAATTCCCATGGGAAATAGTTATGTTGCCTAACCGATAACCAATATAAGCATTGGCAGTGGCCAACCATTTCCATTCCAGGATTAGAGGGTACCTATTGAGCACTCAACAAATCCTAAAAATCCTATGTCAAATTTTACTTTTTGGGTACCACTTGATCTTTTGCACTATCTAATTCGACTTCATTATGAAAAATGTTGCCTTTGCTTATCATCGTGACTCTCATTAAGTCTTTCAAAGTTTGATTGAATATATGAAAACTCATGACTTAAAAGGATTAACTTTTAAATAAAGAATCAAAAACCAAAAAATTTCACCCGATGCACCCGAATTTGGCATCGGAATGAATTAAAAGATGAATGAAAATCACTCAAAAAACTGCAATCGCCAAACGCCGATCTTCACCGGCATCGGCAAAAGAAAGTTTTCTTTCATGAAAAGTATCACACAAGGATATCGCCAATAACTGATCCCATTCTTCATCGGTAAAAGGTGAAGAGCATGAACATTAATGAAGAAAGAAATGATATTGCTGATAGTCGATACCCGATGCGCTTAGCAAAATTGGAGAAGACCAAATCACGACGAACATTCGGACCACTCTAAAGTTTTTCTCTGATCGCCGACTTCCGAAATGTTTCAGCATCGAGAGTTTTGAGGACGCTCAAGAAAACTACGTGATAGGTTTATCCTCGAATGTTGATCCCTGATACCTTTTCGGCATCAACAATCCCAGGTTTAGCTTAGACCACACGACTTGAATAAAGTCTTGACTCGGGCTAATACTCATGAGCTAAGTCATCGGCTTCCATTGCCACGTGTGCCAAACCAGTTTTTCCACGTCAACACCATATGATGAAATCAATCAACGTCGGAGGTTTTTCACAGAAGAACATCAATGAAAACACCCGTAACACATTCTCGACCCCCAATCCACCCACTAGGAAAGATACACGATGGGACGTTTTAGTGCTAGATACGTTTAGATTCAAAGAATTTAAGGGACTAATTAATTTCAAATATCACATTAGTTGCTGCTTCGTGTGAAAATCAAAAGGCCATTTGAAATTACCGAAGGAACACACCACTCTTTGGGCCTCCGCTGTCAACCCACGATGAATTAAATTGCAGAGATTCGGTGGTAGATTTGTTTGAATTTCACTCATCACTCGAATTAATTGGTTGATGCGACCGATAATTTCTTCCCCGTTAAATCCTCTTGAGCCATTCTAAACGAGATCATTCTATGTGCAAAGGAGTTTTAGAGAATATAGAGGAACAAGACGAGAAATTCAAAAGCTTTAGAGACCCTGTGAGTATCAAATTACAAAGTTTAGCAAGCGTTACAGGTATGTACCAGTCTGTATTTTCTATGTTTTCACTAAAGGATTATTTAGATTGCAGGAACAATGCCTCCAAGAAAACCAACCACCAGGCGATCTTCGAGAGTGCCAAAGCTAAAGGAACCAGAGGTGGGAGAAGGCTCTTCCCCAATGGTCGCAAAATAATTAGAATTTTCCCCAAGGCCGGATCCAGTCATCACGACATCTACCAAGAAGTTGTTCACGCAACCTCCAGCGTTTGGAAACATAGAGGCAAACATAGGGGGCAAGGCAGTACTCCCACACTGGGGTAACTCTTTAAGAAAATCATCCAAGAAGAATTCTCAGAATGCATCCCGCACAGCGACCCCGACATGAGAAAGCTCGACGATGAAGTTTTTCCAAATATTCAACAATCGTACCTGTGCATGGTAGCAAGAAGAACCCCAATGTTTCCCTATATAGAAATGATGTAATGGCTCATCGACCACACAGACACATAGAAGTTCCTGAACAACGACAACAATGGTGAGTGTGTTGGGGTTTTCCTTTTGGTAGAGGTGCAGAATTATTACAAGCTCAGAGACCCGGAAGAGCGACTGAACATCGATTTCGTCATCAACTTTTATGAGCGCCACGACACTGGTCGGGTGATGGCTTCGTGGTGGAGAGAGGATAAAAAGTACACCAATCGGACCTCCGGCTGGTACCAAATGAACAACTTAAGGGAGTCATATATCTATCTAATATCCCTCGTCTACCGGTTGTATGGGGAGAAAGATTGTTCCAGGTTTTCAGAGGCTTGGATGCCTCTAGCTTACACTGTAGCCATTTCTGGGAGAGGTTTTAACTGGGGTGCCATAATTTCAAAGAAGCTCAGCATTTTCATTCAATAGGCTCAAACACTGAAGGAAGGAGAGACTCCATCCTTCTACATGCCTTCTTATTTATTGGATGCCATTTGCGCCATAAATGTCTTTGCTGGAATGAATTTGAGTTGGCACGTCTCAGAACTCCCGGTACATGTATATTTCAACATCTTATGGGAAAAAATGTACAAAAAATATTATTCCTTCATCTGCGATAAATTCATCACTCGTATTCATTTTATTCTTTTCAAGAAAGAGTGTTCAAGGCTATCGGTTGTGGAAAAAAAGGTGATATAAAAGGTTGGCCACTGGTATCTGGATGAGCGTGATACCTACATTAAGGTATTCGGGGCCACTGGAGCACCTCACCTCCTACATGTGCATGTTCCTGATCGACTAGTAGTAGGGGATACATGCTACCAAACTATTCTACAAGGTTAAAACGATACCCCGGTGAAAGATAAGAAGCAGGCATGTATACCTTATGGATTCCATATATATTTCTATCTAATAAAATACATCACCCAAGCTAATCATGAAGGACTGAGTCAATTAGAATTCTAATTCTAGACCGGTCATTTCTGCAAACACAACCCAAAAGGTCTAGTCCTAAAACATGCATCTCAAGTGTCATCCTATTGGCCATACGCCCACAACAAATGTGAAGACGAGGTATGCATAAAAAATGCTCAGGATTGGGATGAATTTGTGGCAAGGATGGCTAACCCCAAAATGACCAGGTTCAGAGCCATGAGCCTGGATGAACAAATGTAAATATTATAACAATCAGATCAAGAGGCCCTCAGAGCGAGAGAAGAAATGATAACAGTCGAGGCAACAAAAACTCCCCTGGTAGCCCCAACTCAAGAGAGAGGTTCCCTTATGACACAAGATGTGCGAGAAAATGGATTTTCCATGTTAGAACAGGTGTAGAAAGTGATTGATCGGCTGCGATATGGTCCAGACATCTCAAAAACGACAGGATCCCCTGCCGATAACCCAGAAGGAATCCAAGAGGGTCCAATCGACCCTGAATTCATAGACCTTGATGGAATTGATGGGTTAGATGACCAAGAATTAACAACGCCACCGGTCAGATCACTGACAGGTGTTTCGACTCAGATAGAGACCTACGAAGCATCGCAGAGGGCCAGTTCATCAAACCCCTTAAGAGAGTTGATAAAGATCTCTGATGATGATGAAATCCCAGAGGTATCTCTTAGGACCCTTGTGCATATAGAAGAAGAAAAGGGACCTGAGAAGACATATTCTCCTATTCCCGATGTCCAAATCTAGGAGGTCCCATGGAAAGAAAAGGAAGTTGAGAGTGTCCTAGACACTAAGCTACATGATGTGCCAGAGACCCAAGCAGACAGTTCGAAGGATGAGCCAAAGTCAAACGAGCCAAAGGAAGGAACCTCGTGGCAGAAAATCAACATCTTAATGGCCGATGAACAAGTAAGTATCGATTTTATCGCCGACACCTCTATTTCAATTGGTACTCAAACCCCCGATGAGCGACAGATAGAAGAAAATCCTTCGGAGCACAACGAGGAAGTTCAAGAACCCAATATTGAACAAGTATATACTACCAGAAGTCTAGGAAATACACTCACCTAGGGAGAGAAGAAAATCCTTGAACCTGTGGAAGAAGTAGCTGACATACATGCCATAGCTTATGATAGGAAAAGGAAGGTTATCATCCAGAGGACCACCAAGAAGAGGAGGATCACTTTAGATCGCTCCATCCTCATCACTACAGAGTAATATCTGATCAACACAGAACATGCTAAGACGTCTGAAATCATCAGCGCATGGATGGAAATCACATATGCCACCCTGGACAGAGCTAAAACTGATGAAAAGGAACTAGTCTTCACCCTGAAGGAACTAGAACATTTGCGCCACTTGGCTAAGTACTATCAAGACACAACACAGGTCGCGGTGTACCTAAGGAGCGAATTCAAGCAATCCTTTAGAAATTTCACAAACACGAGTCGCCTATTGACTACAAGGATAGACGATCTCCAGGAAGACACCCTCATGGCACTTGTGACATGCAAAGATACGGAGCGGTGGTACGAGAAAGCATAGCAAGCCGTAGAGAGAATTAACTACATTGGTGCAGTCCAACAGGGTCTAGATAAAGAAGAACACGACATTTGGGTGTTGAACAAAAGAATTCTTGATCGCATAAGGAAATTGACCGAGTATTGGGAAAAAATGACTTGGGAACCTCACCAACAAATCCAAGGGAAATGGGGTAGGTGCAAGAAAAATTGGATCAAGATCAATCGGGTGATGAAATACATGAGACTCCTCGAGTTTGGCACACCCAATGACCTTGTCGACTTGTGAGACATAGTCAAATCTCACACCGAGCAAGATTCATCATGGGTCGAAGAACTAGAAAAGGTGAGAGACACAACTCCAGGTCAGGTGTGATAGTTTATGGACCACCCGATCAAAGCTTGGTCTATGCTGCAATAGTTAAGCGCCAATCTTGTAGAGTATCAGGCACATGTGATAGAGATAAGAGATATTTACACGGCCCCGATGGAACAACACAGATTCCCATATGCCCACACCTATGAAGAGTTGTTCATCAAGTGGTCGGAGTATGAGAAGAATCACCCTTTTAAGTGATATCATGAGATGACTCACAGAAAAATCATAGGAGAGAATGCCATGTGGCGAATTCTATTTTTCTTTTCTGCACTTTAGTCATTATTTTTAGTTAATTTTATGTTATAAATAGGAGCATCGACTGATGAGTCAAAGGTGGATTGTTGTCGCAAGAAACTCTCATTTATGGTTTTGTTAAGAATTATTTTGGAGTTTCCTTTAATTGAGAAGTCCTTCTAGACCAAAGACAAGTTTATGTTTTCATCAAATGCGTGTATGATTGGATGTGGAGAAAAACTATTTCCTATTCTGTCTCATGAATGGATGCAGTAACGAGTAAGAGATATTAAATCTATTCATAAGTTATCTGATGCAATGTTTTACAGTTTTTTCTTTAATGATTAAAATGAATCTTTGTGTTATTATGTGATTGATGAAGAGAGTTGAGTGAATTATTTTACTTTCCAATGTTTATCACATGCATGTTTTCTTATGATAATTTGTATCTCAGTTAGTAATTGGACTATTCACATGGTTGATGTATTAGTACTAGGCCTGTGGTAGACGATCATTGTCTACATGATATGGTCTAAGGGTTATCCCAAGCCCAACCTCTTCTCCATTAGTTAAATTTTGTTCCCATTTGTTGCCTAGTTGGTTTATACCATCTTTCCATCTTATAATAGTCCCACCTAAGAAAAAATACACAAAAGAGAGAATTTTGAACTGAAGGAGAGGCCTTCACAAGAAAACGTAAATCCCATCGATTAATTGGCTAGATCGCAAGATCTGGAGAACCATTCCACTATTAAATGCTGCAAAGTCTAATTGGGCCTCGGTGGCGGGTTTGGTTCCTACTGTTGGATTAAAGGGATTTAGGACCCATCAACAATACCCACCCAAGTAGGTTTTAGGTTGTAGGACCATGAAGTCAGTGAGATATTCCCATGAATCCACAAAGATCACTACATCTCCTAAAATACCTTCTGGTTTAATGGTGGATCTATCAATGAGTTGAAGTATAGTGGGGGTTTCCCTAAGGCCTGTAAGTCTTAAGTCTTGCATGGTCTCATGCATGATAACATTGATGGTGACCCCTAATTCAATTAGTGTGTTACTGATAAGTGTATTATTGATTTTCACATTAACGATTGGACTATCAGGGTCAAAATACTTAGTGGTGAGAACTTCCCCCATCATTAGATCTGATAATTGTTAAGGACCTAACCTACCTAACCCCTCATGTAGTGTCCCCAAGGCCGAGCCCCGTTGTAAACCATGTTTGGAAAGGAATTGTAATTATGTTTTATAGGCTGGTGAGCCAAGTTTTCATAAGCTGGAGGCTTATGTGTTGTTAGGCCAGGGAGCCTGAGTATTGAAGGCTAGGAGCCTTCTGTTGTATATGTAATCATGTAGAACACTTAATAAAATATAAACACCACTAAGTGCAGACCGACCACGATGAATGAGTGAAGGGGGACTGAGCATCCACAGAGTGGGCAAGGAATTAGGGGTTGGAAGGTGGGAAAGGGGCTAAGTGTTGAGCCTAGGGGCTAAGCCTAGGGGGGATTAAGCCTGGGAATAATATTTTAATATTATTCCAAAATATATGTGCATCATATGTTTTTATCCTAAGTCCTTTTGGAAGGACACGTGAATTCCCAAGTGGTGGGAAGAACGTGTGTTGGTGGAACGCATGCAGTTCCATGGGTGACAAGTGTCAACCCTGGTGCATGCGAATAAAATGGCCAGGGTGAGCCGTGAGAAGGTTCCATTCCATTCCACCGGATTGTCTGAACGTGTATGGAGCTTTGAGCAGTATGACTAACCCAACTCCTGTAGAGAACCTTCGTGAGACCCTATGACTCGAAGGTCTGTGTCTGATTCTGAGAAATCTCGTGCGTGTAACCCCAGCCTACGAGAATCCTATGTTGATTTCGGGGAAGAGTCTTTCTTGTTTGGGAAAGCTGAGCGAGCCTATGCGAGCATTCCCTGTTCCGAAGCCGTGACTATGAAGCCATCCTGTGATTGTCGAATCTAGTTTTTGGAAATCCTGTGTCTGTTTTCTCGTGGGATTGTTGAGACTACGCAGTACTGGATTGCATGAGGCTTGTTGGCCTGTGAGTGACTCCCTCCAGGTGAGAGAGTGCATAGGGGAAGGAGAGAACTCCTTGAAGGAACCCTGTAGATGCCATAGAGCTCGAAGACTTCCGGTCTGGTCTGTTCCTGTAAACCAAGGTAAGGGAGATTGGCAACCGAAGGACTGTCCAGGTGACAGAGAAGGTGCATTCTCCTGGGGTGGAATAGGCATGTGGGGAATGAGGGTCTGTGGGCAGTGAGCGTGGGAGATTCCTGGGAGAGCATTCCATCCTTGTGGTTGTGTGTGACTGTTTTCCCTGTAACCTCAGCCTGAGCCTAGATTCATTGCCTTGGGGTGGAGCTTAGTTCCAGCTTGGGGGTGACCCACTACTGAGTTGATGAGCAGTGAGGTCTAAGGTTGGGAGGTTGGTGGAAGGCCTGCATTTGGTTGGTGGATCCTACCATTGTTACAAGATAAGTGTCTAACTATGTTTTATCACATTTTATCATGTCTCTACTGTAAATGTTATCATGTTTTCCGCTG
>JZKD02S1642230.1:139967-153411 GCA_000966675.3 Picea glauca
ATCATGTTTTCCGCTGTGTATACGAATTAATATGGAATGCTATGGATTGTTTAATTATAGCAGTAATGATATGTTTTACTCTGAGTTAAATGTGTTTATTTGTTTAAATGCATGGTATATATGATATATGTATGAGCTTTGTACAAATGGTGTGTACAAATGGGTATCAGAGCGCGAGTAAGCCCATAATTCCGAAATGGGTGTGCTACACCTCACGTAGTGATCCAGAATATATTTGCAAAACAAATTGAATACGTATTATTAACAAAATATGCTTAACATAAAATAAAAGATATACAGTAAAAGTAGTTTCTATTCAATAAGGAAATAAGATGAAACTGTAAAATGCAGTGGAAACAAGCTTGCTAGAATGGTGGCGGCTTATCTGTGAGAAGAGATGTGATGGTTGTGCTCATTCACAAGAAGATGATTACAATGAGGATCTGAAGGCCTTTTTACAATAAACAGGAATGTCAAAAAACCTAGACATCCAAAAAACCTAACCCTAGGATATGAAGCACCAAAAGTCACGTGGGCCCCATTTGGGTAAGTTAGTACATCAACTTCCTGGGTTCATAACTTTTGCATATGATCTTTGTTTTAGGTGCAGGGTAGCCCATTGGAAAGGTCTATCCGAATATTAGGGTTGTTTTAAATGAGAATTTGTTGAAGGCCAATTGTTTCTTCATCTTCAACCTTATAAGAAGACTTCACTAAAATCCCATCACTATCAAAAACTCACCCCCAAATTTTATGGTCCTTGTCATATTCTGAAGAGAGTGGGGCAGTGGCCTACTAGTTGGAGTTTCCCAGTCACTCTAAGCTCCACCCTATTTTTCATGTTTCCTTCTTAAAGAAAGTTCTCGACACTAGGTGCCAAACTCAGACCATTCTACCTGAGTTGAGAGCACCTCCTTTGCATAGGTTCTTTGGGTCCCTTTAGCTGTGTCGTCTGCTCAGAAGTGAGGGAAACTATGGACCACTTACTGGGCTCATGAAAGTTCACGACCAGCTGTAATGTTCCCAGCTAGGATAAATATAAATATGTTTTTTGTCCATAGTATTGTTTCTCTTTGTGTACTTTTGTCAAAGCTTTTTATTAAGGATGTTGGAAACTTCTTACAAACAATTTGCATATGTTTCAAAGTTAGGAATATTTTAAAACATATTTAATGGACTCATTACATAGATAATAGAGAATATAACCATGACATCTTATTATGGTTTGAAAAAACAAAATCACAACAATACAAAGACCTTTACTGGCTATAACAACAACTGCAAAACCCTCATAAACACACAAATCTATTGGCTGCAAATAAGTTGAAATATCTATTAACATAGAACAAATCAAGAAACCTGGTAATGATGCCAAAATATTCTCAAGGTTGATGTGTCCTCCTCTAGACTGTATAGCCTTCAGTGGTGCAGTATTGATCTACTCCTATAACACCAACTGCAAAAATTCAATCGCCCATACCTAAGCATCTTTGCAACTTCAAATCACATAGGTCCTCACGAGACAAGGATAGAAAACAAGCAGGTCCTCACGAGATGCCTTGTACTAAACTTATGGGGATGACTCCTATGATGGTTTCCCCGAAACTCCTCTGGTACCTACAAAATATATGAATGGCCTCCTCTAAAAAGTTCTGAAAATTCCATGCGCAACCTTAATATACCTCCAAACTCCCTCTAAGATGATTACAAACAAAAAATGAAACTCAAGTGAAGATCTTGGGTGGATCCTCCTCCATGTCTAACTAGGGTGGATATTGCACGACTGAAACTAAACTATAATGGAAGGGTTTTTCCAAACCCTAACGAAAACCTTGGCTCAAAGAGAACATCAACAAAGATCAATTAATAATGGGGAAGGTGAAGTGTTACCCTTCCTTTATACTTCTCTGAATCCTTCTATATCTTTGTCCTTTTTGACCAAATCAAATATGACCATTATTCTCTCTTAATATTTACTTCAAACATTAAAAGTCACTTTTAATGTTTAAGTAATTAATAATTTATCTTTTTACTTAATGTCACTTTATAATGTAACAACTCCTAGCTAGTGGCATTAAATAAACCTACTTGAATCCCTTTTTTCTCCCTCGACTATAGCCTACGGGTGTTGTATAGGCTGCCAAGTTATCACCCCACCATGGTCAATTAGAAGGGGACATTACACCAACTTTGGTATAGAGGTGTTGTCTTATTTAGAAAAACAGATCTTCAAAAACATGATATCCCAAAAACTATAGAGAATTGGAGCAACAACCTCTTTTTCAACCCTATTGTAAATAGAGATTGTGAAACTTTCTCGGGTTTCCTCATATGGAATGTCTGGAAAGAAAAGAATAGATGGATTTTTAAATAAAAACTCATTAATAGTGCCCAAGTTTGGAAAATCATCAGCTCCAATGTGAAGGAGTCCATCACAGTTGCATCTTGGTCGACCCAGGACTTAAAGTTGGAAGTGAACGAGGTCCATATCTGATCCGAAAAGATCTTTTAAAGACCATGGTTGAGTTCATTAACCATTTAAGAAATTGATGAAAGAGGAAGAATTAATGATGTAACATGGCATCCATAAGAAGATATACAGATCTAGAAATAAGCACAAGAATCAATAAACCATAACAGCAAAATTTGTTAACGGAGTTCAGCAAAATCGCCTATGTCTTCGATCCTTTGTCTCAGTGGGTGAGGCTTTCTTATTTTATATTCAAAGCTTCAAAAGTACATCATATAAGTTCCAAATGGATTACAAACTAATATGTTTGTGTTCTTCTAGACTTCAAGAACCCAACACAACTGACGACACTAAAAACGGATGAACGAAGCTCCCGAAAATGGCCTGCAAAGTTTCTCTCCTCAATGGCTTCCCTACATAAAAATGGCTCACAAAGTTGTTCTCCTCAATGGATTCCCTACATAAAAATGACTTGGGAATTACAATTCTTCATCATTTTTCATGTTATAAACTTTCCTAAGGCTGCCAAGAACCTCTGGTTTTTATAGGCTTGAAGTTTGCAACAAACTCCCAACTTCCCCCCAATATTTGGCCTCAAAAAGGGCTCTAGATTCTCTAAAAATGGCCAAAATCTCCCAAAACTCATTGAAAATCACTAAAAATCATATAATAAAGTTTCAAAACCCACTTTTGGACCAAACTAGGACACAAACCCCGATCCTCGGGCTTTTGGTCACATGCACGCCCTCCATGTGGCCAAGTACCATGCGCTTGCCCCTTAATTGTTGGCCCAAGGTCATGTGGCTTGGCCCATGTGGCCATGACCTATATCTCCATGCGCTCGTAATGGTTTCTAGGCCCTTGGTTTCTACCAGTGGTTGCACACCTTGGTCGGTGGGCTAGCCCGGCTAATCGAGCACTAACCCCACAATCTGCACCATAGTATGCAACCACGAGTTACATGTAACTGACATATGGGTGTGAATGCGTCGGGGCTGAAAGTGAAAACGGGGATAAACCATACACATATCCGTGCCAAAGGTTAAGTGAAAGGTATTTTGGTAAAGGTTTTATGGAACATGTCGAGGTTGGGGCTAGGCCCCAACCCTTAACTCCGCCATCTGCTTACACCTTTCACTTCAAATACTTGATTTGAACATAGATTATTAAGCAACAAAGTGGGCGGGTTGGTAGCCTGGCCCTGCGAAGACTATCCACCCGAACCGGAGGTCATGGGTTCGACTCCCATGGAGTCACATAATATTTTTCCACAACAACCAACGGAGGGGTGCCATGTGGCAACCCAAGACTGGGCCATGTGGCACCATAACATTTTTCCACAAATATGCCACATGTCAACATCCAATTCGCCCACCTGTCTACCAGCGTGTCTACTCTGTCAGCATGCCAACTCACTTCCATGTCACCTGTATGGCCATACTGATTGTACGGTCAGCTGCCATGTCATCATTGTACAGATTATACATACTATACAGTTAGAATTTTTTTTCCTATTTGGCAAAATAAATAGAACGTGATATCTTTTGCATACGGTATCTGTTTTGAAGCGATTCTGAGCACTTTGATTTTTAGGCCTTCCTAGACCCATTTTTCGTTCCTGGATCCATTCTGGATCACTCCTCCCCACTAAGACCTTTTCGTTCTCCAAAAGGATACTAACCACTCATCAAGTGCGGGATAGGCCACCCCACTTGTTCTTTGTCTTTAAACTCTTTCATGTGCACCTGTCTCATCAAGATCAACTGTAAAACAACCATGATAACTGACAGCATATTGTTAGCCACTTGTACTCTGTCACATATTACTAAAGCCACTATCACCCATGTTGACAACATTACTAATGATAACATCGTAAATATGACTGCAAATGAGCTAATATGTTTGTAATACTTGCACAACATTAGCTTATCTTGAAGCAAATTATGATTGAACTTCCATTCTACAATCATCTCATGTTCTTTCTTAAGATCAATTGCTTG
This sequence comes from Picea glauca, assembly GCA_000966675.3. Taxonomy (NCBI): domain Eukaryota; kingdom Viridiplantae; phylum Streptophyta; class Pinopsida; order Pinales; family Pinaceae; genus Picea; species Picea glauca. Next base: position 144,438 of record JZKD02S1642230.1, read on the forward strand.
ATTTGGGACAATTATAGGTGTGTTTCTTGCAAGAGCTTCCTTCCTTAATTGTTCCATTGTTTGAAGAGATTGATTTTCTTTAAAATTATGTGCATGTACAACATATTATTTGAATGCTTTGATTAAGTGATATTGATTATGTTCCCTGTAGAAGATTGCTTTGGATCATACAAATAAGGATTTCCTAAGACCATTCCACATTCATTGAGTGGCACCACATCACATGTTACCTCATCCACAAACTTAAATGAAATTGCAAACTTTAATGTGCATTAATTTGTTATGTGCAATTTATGGTTGTTGCTTATCCATTTAAGTGAGTAAGGCTTATGATGCATCTGAGTGTTTAATCCTAATTGTTTAACCACTTCCTCTGAAATCAAGTTAGATTTAGATCCACTATCCATCAATGTGTCGACCTTAGTATGCCTCATAATAATCCTTATGTGAAACAATTTACTTTTAGAATCGTATCTATCACCAAGTTTACCTGTCAAGCCAACCGCTAATATTTTAGATTCATCTCCCGAATCTGATCCCAAGTATGTTGGCCATGATGTTGCTACAACTATTTGCCTCCCTTTCCTCTCTTTGAACCACTTTGGTCTCTTCTCGAGATGCAATTACCAACAATGGTCATCATCATGCCCTTCTTTCTTGCAATGCTTGCAAGAGAGCTTCTCTTCCTTTCTAGCCATTGAATTTTCCTTCTTGCCATTCCACTTCCTTTTGTCCTCTTTTCTTGAAGACGATTCCCCTGATACACCAACTCGTGTTTTCCCTGTCTCAATGTGTGTTTCTTGAACATAAACCTCATAAAGAATAGTAGGTCCAAACATAAATACAGTGTTATGAATATGTGTAGGTAAACCTCCTATATATTTCATAAGAGTTTATTGGGTATGTAATGGAATGTCTAACATTAATGTCATCTTACAAAATTCATCTGTATATTCTTGCACTGTTTGTCCCTTTCTTAGTTTAAGACCTTGTCATTCAATTAAAGCCTTCTCTTTATAACCCAAAGGATAAAATTTCTTTCTAAGTGCAAAAACAAAAACTTGCCATGATGGACATACATTACCCACTTGTTGTGTGTCATTTTGCAACTTGCTTTGCCACCAGATGAGTGTTGTGTCTACAAGTTGAAGCGATGCCAATTTGATTTGAGTGGCCTCATCCTTAATTTGTTGCACACTGCAATAAACTTCCATCTGTCTGACCCAATTATCAATCATCTCTACATTGACTTCACCATCATACATGGGTAATTCAAACTTCACATCAAGTTTAAGTAAAGACATATCATGTTTTTGTTTATGGGAATTTTTTCTTAAGGTGGACTTGGAACTTGTACTTGAAGAAGAAGAAGAAGTTGACAGGGAAGAAGGAGGTGAAGGAGGAGTTTTAGGAGGATCCTCTCCTCCTTCACTTTTGAACTTTGAAGATTCACCTAGAATTGGTCTCTTCCGATCCAAGTAATCGTCATATAAAACCTTCACCATCTCCGACATGGCGAAGACATTTTTTCGAAACTCTTTCTCCTCATGAGAAAGTCCTTCTTCTAATGCCATCTTCTCACTTTGAGAAGTTCTTTTTCTCGATCCAATCTCAGGATTCTCTTCAACAAGCTCACCTTCACCATGATTCAGCCTTTCCCTAGTAATCATGCAAACTCAAAAACCAACCATCAACCTGCTCTAATACCACTTGATCCGAAAATATCTTTTAAAGACTATGGTTGAGTTTTAAAACATGAGTTCATTAACCATTTAAGAAATTGATGAAAGAGGAAGAATTAATGATGTAACATGACGGCGATAAGAATATATATAGATTTGGAAATAAGCACAAGAATCAACAAACCATAACAACAAAAGTTGTTTACGGAGTTCGTCAAAATTGCTTATGTCTCCTGGCCTTTGTCTGAGTGGGTGAGGCTTTCTTATTTTCTCTTCAAAGATTCAAAAGTACATCATAATAGTTCCAAATGGATTAAAAACTGATCTGGGTTTGTTCTTCTAGATATCAAGAACCCAACACAACTAACGGAACTGAAAACGGATGAACGAAGCTCCTGAAAATGGCCCGCAAAGTTGCTCTCCTCAATGGATTCCCTGTATATAAATGGCTTTGGCTTTACAATTCTTCAACATTTTTCCTGTTCTAAAATTCCCTAAGGCTTCCAAGAACCTCTAGTTTATATAGGCTTGAATTTGGCAACAAAATCCCAACTTCTCCCCAAGATCTGGCCTCAAAAAGGGCTCCAGATCTTCCAAAAATGGCCAAAATCTTCCAAAATTGGTTGAAAAATCACTAAAAATCATATAATAAAGTTTCAAAACCCAGTTTTGGGCCAAAATAGGGTGAAACCCCTGATCCTTAGGCTCTTAGTCACATGCGTCCCCTCCATGTGGCCAAGCGCCATGCGTTGGCCCATGGTCATGTGGCTTGGCCCATGTGGCCACAACCTATATCTCCACGCGCTTGTAATGGTTGTTAGGCCCCTAGTTTCTAGCACTGGTCACGCACCTTGGTCGGTTGGCTACCCCGGTCGACCGAGTGCTAACCCCACAATCCGCGCCATAGTATGCAGCCACAGGTCACATGTAATGGGCATATGGGTGTGAATGCGACGAGGCTGAAAGTGAAAATAGGGATAAACCATGCACATATCCACGTCAAAGGTTAAGCGAAAGGTCTCATGGTAAAGGTTTTATGGAACGTACCAGGGGGTTGGGGCTAGACCTCAGCGCTTAACTCCGCCATCCTCTTACACCTTTCACTTAAAATATTTGTTTTGAACATAGAGTATTAAGAAACAAAGTGGGCAGGTTGGTAGCCCATCCCTGCCAAGACTATCTTCCTGGACCAGAGGTCATGGTTTTGACTCCCATGGAGTCGCATAATATTTTTCCACAACAACCAACAGAGGGGTGCCACGTGGCAGCCCAAGACTGGGCCACATGGCACCATAACATTTGCCCACAAATATGCCATGTGTCAACATCTAATTTTCCCACCTGTCTACCAACGTGTCTTCCCTATCAGCATGCCAAGTCACTGCCACGTCACCTGTATGGCCATATGGATTGTACGGTCAGTTGTCATGTCATCACTATACAGATTGTACGAACTGTACAGTCAGCAAAATTTTTCCTGTTTGGAAAAATGAACAGAACTCGATATCTTTCTCATACGGTGTCCATTTTGAAGCGATTCTGAGCACTTTGATTTTTAATCCTTCTTGGACCCATTTTGGTTCCTAGATCCATTCTGGATCAATATATTAAAAAATTGGAATTTTGAAGCTTGTGTGAAGCTGCGATAGGTAGGGACAAATGCTTCTCGGGCACACATCAGAGAGCAGTGGGCTTCTCTTCAAGAGGGGTTCCTCAAACTAAATTTTGATGTCGCTTCTAAGTGAAACCCATACGCTGCAGGGGTCGAAGGGGTTTTCGAGATCATAAGGGAGAAGTGATATTGGTGTACCACAAGAAACAGTGCGATGGAAATGGCCAACCTCCTCTGAGGAATTGTGATTGTGCAGAAGTATGGATTCTAGGCTCTGGTGGTGTAAGGAGACTCCCAGGTTCTTCTCTCGGCTCTAAGGAAAATATTGAATGGGGTTCCTCCTGATCGGGTTTCGAGTCACTGGAGATTGAGTCATGGTTTAGTAGAGATAGGTCACATGGAAAATTCTTTGGAAACCATCATCCCTTAGCTGGGTAGTAGGAAATCCAATTCTATGGCCGATTGCATGGAAAACGTTGGTGTAAAGTTGCATTGTCACCACCAACTTTGGTGGGAGGGGAATCCACTACCAGATGGAGTGTGTGACCAATTGAAGAGGTGTCGCTAGGTGATGTCATCTCATGCAAGTAATATGATGCCTGAGGCATGTAGGGAGGACAGATGGCCCAGGGCTCTCGTGCATGAAGAAGGGGAAGGTACGTCACCTGCCGAGTGATATGAAAGGTTTTAGGCTAAGGGGTGGCGAATTAGGTTGTCGAGTTGAAGCCATCATGATCAAGCATGGGAAGAGAAAGTCTCTTCCTAGGGTAGGTACCTTGTATTTACTCTCAATTCAGGCGAAGGAATGATTTTGAGAAAGGGAAAGATACGACGGTGACAGGACAGGGCTAACTGGATTGTAGATCTATGAGATCATAATGGAAAGATCTCTGAATAGCAGGTGGGGAGGTTATTTCTATAATGAGGCCCATCTCAATCCCATTTAACCATTTATGAGGAGCGAGTAGAGTCCAGAGAGGAAGAGGGGTAATTGGCATCAAAGTAACATTCTCTCTGTCAATCAGTTTCCCGCAGCTTCTCAATCTTCACTATAGAACCATACACATAGAGAGTAGTGGAACGAGGATGGATCACGACTGGAAGAATAATATTAGAGGGAATTTAGTGGGTGGGTCATCATGATAAGAAAAACCTCTTCGTCGAGAGGCCAGGCCCGTTCATCACGAGCTAAGAGAGATGTGGTTGCTGCAGAGGATTGATTTTGGGAATTATGTTCGAATGAAGAAATCTGGACCATGAAAGATCCAGAAAATGCAGTCAAAGATCAGCGCAAGGATACCAAAGAGATAGAGATCATAGTCGAAGAAATGAATTGGGTGGTCGACCTAGTCCATACTAAAACCTGATAGACGAGATACTTCAGGTTGCTGGAAACTTACTGAATGGTAAAAGCCTTAGTTGGTCAAGCCCTCCACAAGACCAAGAGAGACCACGCTGAGTTCCTTCATGCCATTCATATTATGGAGGGGAAATTCGAGCTCTATTGTAGATCGCAACACAAAATTAAGTTTCGGGTCACCTAGAGAGACCATTAGTGGGAGCAGCAAGAGAATGAGTCAACATAACAAAGTCCTACAGGCTTGTTCAACTGTCCCACTACGGTGGGTGACGACCATGACGAGGGGATTTAGAGGCTTCATGAAAGTGTTCCAATGTCCAGCTACGTCCCCCAGGTGAAGAATGAACTAGGTCATTGGGATCGGGTCTCCTTGTCTGGCTTCTTGTTTTGGTTTATGCTCAGAGGTGCAAGCTCATTCTATCATGCACTCCATTTTTCCATCTTTATCTTTGTGGGTTAGGAGAGGGTTTGGGGTCAGTTTCAAACTTTCCTTTTTATAAAAAAAAACATTATAAATTGAGTAATAATAATTTTTAAATATGATAAAAGTGAATTATCTAGCATTTAATTGGTGAAAGGTGTGATGGTGGAAGGTGTTACATGACTTTGATGTTGCAATTTTTTTTATGTTATTTTAAACTAAGTGAAAAAATAAATTAAAAATTTTCCATAGACATGCTTGTAAATAAATCATCATAAATTTGGTCCTCTAGTAGCATGACCTGAAATGGTTGTAATAAATCATCATGAATTTGGTAGTATCATGACTTGAAATGGTTGTAATAAATCATCATGAACTTGGTCCTCCAATAGTATGACCTAAAACAGTTTGTGTTGGAGAAAATCTAGTCCTCTAGTCTTCTTCGGATTTAAGAAAATAGATTAACAGCCCAAAAACCAAAGACACTGGGTAAGAGTGAAAGTCTGTCCCTTACAAACCATCAACTGGATATTCTAAGTGACTAGTTTCCTTTGAATAATGGTAATGAGTCATCCTGCATTTGTGGATAACAGCCATCTTAACAAATTTGCTTCATAACTCTGGACAATTAATCATCCCATCATACTCAAATCCACTAACACTATGAACAAGAGTTGGATGTGATTACCCTAGTTCATTTTCTCATCCCATCATACTCAAATCCACTAACACTAGTGTGAGATTTGGATGTGATTCCCCGTATTCATTTTCAACTCAACCTTCCATTCAATCTCTGGGAGTTACCTTCTGCCTACATATTCGCCTTTTCATACTTCCCTCTTTATGTCTCACTTCCTATACATTTGTTAAATCCTCTATAATCTCTGCTTTCAGGGCAGATCCAAAATGTGTAATTCAGTTTGCTTTCTTTCACAGTGGCCCGTTAGTTGAGTGATTTGTACAGGCATCTCCTTTCTACAATGAGAATCCTCGTGAATTCTACATTTATATCTAGTTATAGATATCTTTCATAGTCAAGGAGGCACTTTCTTTGCATTTGGGTAGCTAGTGTGTTCCCCCAAAATTCAGAGAAGTTCTTAGCATTCTGCCTGCATCGTCAAATTCAGAGAAGTTCTTAGTGTTCTTCCTGCTTGCATCTTCGAGCTCTTAGAACTAGAATTGTACTTTTGGGGTATTAGTAGCCTTTTGCCTTGTATTTCATCTTGTAACTCTATGAAGTTGAGAGAATTGGTCTATTTTTAGCATTAGAGTTTTGCATTTGTGCATTTTATTATTCCATCGAGAGCCTCAATATTTTTAAGAATGCCTAATGCAGTACTAGAAAAGGTCGACACTAACAGACGGGACAATGAACCTAAGGAGCAAAAAAAACTTTGTAGCCATTCACCATCGTTGGATTAGGATGACAAGAATGCTCGCAATATTCATTGATTGAGGATATTGAATTTGGAATAAAAAAAGCAGACAAGGCTCCCCTAAGCACATGTTTACTGTTGGTAAGTTCTCTTTAACATCGAATGTCAATGCTTGACATGTTTCAGTTCAAACAATACTAATTTCTGCTCAACGTGTTATATATATTTAGTGATCAAATGATATCTAAGGACAAGACTTATGGATTGTTGAATGTAAATGTAGGCATAAATTTTCTAATTTCTGTTCACGGCCTCCAAAATTGAAATTATGAAACCTACTTTGCAAATTTATTTGCAAAGTACTTGTAAAATTTTCGATTAAACATGTTTAATTGAGTAGGTTGGGCAGATCTTAGGACTATTGATAATTTGCAAAGTAATTGTAAAATTTTCGATTAAACATGTTTAATTGAGTAGGTTGGGCAGATCTTAGGATTATTGATAATTTGCAAAGTACTTGTAAAATTTTCGATTAAACATGTTTAATTGAGTAGGTTGGGCAGACCTTAGGACTATTGATAATTTGTAAAGTACTTGTAAAATTTTTGATTAAACATGTTTAATTGAGTAGGTTGTGTAGACCTTACGATTATTGATAATTTGCAAAGTATTTGTAAATTTTTTTATTAAACATGTTTAATTGAGTAGGTTGGACAGACCTTAGGACTATTGATTATTGAAACTGTGTTAACTTAATCAAAAATAATTTTCAGTGCTCAAACTTGGGTTAAAAACCCAATCAATGATTATAATAAAAAGCGTCTTGTAGATTAGGTAGAGGTTTCAAAGTTTGTTAAAATATTTTTTTTAACATTATAATAAATAATAATAATAATTTATTTTTAAGGTCACATTAATGCATAATTTTGTGACAAAACTATTATTTTTTTTTAATGATGAAACAGCTGAGCTATCCATGTCTTCAGTTTCCATATATTCAAATGGAGCAGTTCATAAATCTAAATGATTTATCCTAGAGGTGGGAGGGTCGTGCTCTTTAATTCTAGCCAGACCTACCAAAATGAAAAACATTTTATACAATATTGCAATGGCATTATACTTCCCCGTTTGATTGTGAGAACACCTTACCACTGCAATCCCACTAATGCTGAGCTCCCTTTGAAGGAAGTGAAAAAACATTTTATACAATATTACATAGAGTTATGGTTGTGATTTCTGATTAAGGAGTGCAATTAATTTGTACGTATCCCTTTTTAAGTTCTATGGTCAACTGGGAAAAACAAAACATGCAGCGTATAGTAGAGTAACAACACTGTACTGTATAGTAACATCGGTGAAAGAACGCACTCTGATTCCTTCAGAGATCCGCACTGTGCCCATTGCCCATTAAGTTAACCAATCAATATGGGGCATATTGATTTCCTAAAGATGGTACAACAAGCGCTCAAGAGAATAGAATACTCTAAAAACTCTAATTCTAGGTGTAAAAGCTCTAATTCTAGCTGCAGTCTCTGGGTGTAAAAGCTCTAATTCTAGCTGCATTAATGAAAGCTAGAATTCTGGTTGATGTTGGTAAGCATGGGGCATTAATGAAAGCTTCCGCATCTTCACCTTCCTGTAAGCATGAGCATCTTCACGTAATTTATTATGGGCATATTCAGATAATAAATCAAAACAATATGATTTATAATTTTAACGCTTTCCAGATAATCTAGGTTTTTAGTTTTACCCTCTTAGGAACGGTTTATTCAAGTAGCAATCTTCTCTCCCTTGCCTTTCAAGAAATAGTTTTAATCGATCCAGAATTCTGTTTTGTTCAAGAGCATCTAACAGCATTCTGATCAACTCAGAATTTGTTTGAAAATGGGGTCCGGTTGCTATCAAATTTCAAAGACGATAGTAAGGAAGAAGAGACCATAAACATGAGCAGCATGCTGGAGGTGGGCTCATTATGGCGAGTCACTACAATAGTAACGTAATACCAGCGAATGCGCGGACCCACTTTACAGAGAAATGGAGAGCATGTGAAAGAAAGCAATTGAAAAAAAGGAAGCGTTATAGATTCCATGGCAAAAAATTGAAAAGCGCCGCCGGCATGCCCTTTTGATCTCCCCTCATCCATAAACCGTACTGTTGCTTCACCATTTCTTCATTTCCAACAACCGTTACTCCCACTCTTCCACGCCTCTTCGTTATGAGACCGTTCCTTCATGTGATCTGGGCGGTCGAGGAGAGCGTGGCTATAAAATACAAATTCGGTTGGCTTTCCTCTCTATTTATCAGCACTCATTCCAGGTGTGCCGAATGAAATGAGATCATGTGCTCTCCGGAGAAGAAGAGGAGGAAGAAACTAATCGAGATGAATATATCGTGGAACAATAAGAAGACAGCTGCCGACAGAGAAGAGCCTCTACTGCAACGAGAAGTGGATGAACTCCTATCATGGGTACCGTCAATCAACAGACGTATGCAAAGCCTATAGCTGCTGCTTATTTCATAGAT
>JZKD02S1642241.1:0-22983 GCA_000966675.3 Picea glauca
TATAGCTATGAATACTAACGAAGAAGAGGAAGCTTCCCATGAAAAATTAAACAGACGAGGGGGTAAGCCTTAGGAACCTCGGGGGTTCCTCGTCGATGGTGTTGAAGTTGACACCGTCTCTAAGTGGCCATGATTTTCAGTTTCTTTTCCAACAACTTATTCTGCAACTGAATGAATTCAATCCGCCTGAAAAGATCATTGTGGGTCGCACCCCTTGATGTTATGGCTTTCGCAAGGATTTTTTTCAAATGTCAGTGTGTGTTAATGGTACAAAAATATTTGATACCTCTTGCTCGGGTCGAGCCAGTATCAGGGATCCAACGCATTAGATCTGCTTCAACCTCTGCATCTACGGTGTTCAACCTCTCATGTCGAGCTTCATTCTTGATTATATACTTCTCTTCTTGCTCTTCTCGTGTCGTGTTGGCATAGTAATTATTTGCAATAGTAACAGCCTCATAATGCGCTCTGGGAAGAGGGAGAGATTGATGGGTACCACCTCAGCCCCGATTCCTGGACCTATCCATCGAGCTCCTCCTCAGACTGAACGCAAATTTGAAACACTTACAAGGACAAAGACAAGACCGAACGCAACTTTGAAACATTTACAAGGAAAAAGACAAGAAACGATGACACGCCCATGAGAAATATTGACCCTGTGAGAGGTTATGAGACCAAAAGAAATGATCGACCCAACATTCATCGTATTATTGAGTAAGTCCACCATTATCCTCTGTCTAGGCATCCTCAAACTCCTTCTAAAATGGCGCCTTGAATGCCAATCTAGGACGTACGAGGGTAGGATTCGATTATTGAAGCGAATTGTTCTCGAATGCATCTCAACAGAAGTATAAATCACAGGGGAAAACCAGATATGGGGTTGGTTCTTCCTGTTAGAAGCTTCACTTGTTGCTGAGGTCACTTCTTGAAGGGGCCTCCATGTCAACCATCTCAAGCCCAATTAAGCGCTGTAAATGCCCATCAATGCAATTCACTAAGAGGAGATCTAGTGGTGCCTTTTGGCACTTGGAAACCTTCAATGAGACTCTCCACATGGTGTGTGGTCCTAGTTGTATGTTATTGGCTTCGCGTTGCCACGCAAATTATGGTTGAAATTTATATAGTTTATTAAACCATAAACATCAAATAATTTGTTTTGGAATAATGGCACAATATTGATAGAAAGATGAAACACAAAAATTCTTTATACAGATGTCCAAATCAATGTATATATTGGAAATTATATGCACATTTTTTACAACATGTCATGTTCCCAAGATATATAATGCCACCTTGTACCCAAACACGAAAGATTGACACCTAATTCTCTATATAAAAAATTGACACATTGTGGATGAGATATATAATGTGTCACTCATTGGACCCTTACACACTTGACCCTGCATAAATGCATCTCCAAAGATAATAATCCTCTTTCTAGAGTTGGAAGAAACTTGAATATTCATGCAAAGTTGAATATTCATGCATCTAGAAAGTGTGTATATTTTAATAATGAAAAATAAACAAAACTCTTATATATTGTTTTCTATATTTATCTCAATTGGGTTTAGCTTGAGTGGTTAGATAAATGAATGTTACACTAGCATGTTTTTCAGACAAGGTATTCTTGTCATTGATGGCAAGTACAACAAAAACGATGGCTTAAGTACATGAAGAATGTGTCAAGCGGGCACCAGAAGTATTTTGGGAAGGCGCAACAGAGAAAGCTCGATAAGATCAGAAGACATAGTGCAGAGTATGCGTGTTTGTCATTGATGGCAAAGATCACGACCAACAGCGCAACGATAATAGCATGGCAATGGAAGGTTTACAGTTGGGAGACAACAATGGAAAATAGGCAAGCAAGAAAGATCGGCAACGATGATGGCATGGGAAGATCAGAAGCGTAAACTCCATTTCAGAGTTTTGGATACCGGGAGTTGGAGGAGTCAAGGAAGCAACTCACAACAGAAAATCATGAAATGCGAAACCACTCCATTTTGGAGTTTTGGATACCGGGAGTTGGAGGAGTCAAGAGTCGAGACTCTTCATCAAAGGAGTCCCGAAGTTGTGAAATGTGAAATGCCGAAATCCCGAAACAGACATGATGAAGGCCCGTGAAGTTTCAAAATCATGAAAAAATATGGACCGTCGAATCATCAAGATTGTGGACCGTTGATCTGACTCCATTTCAGAGTTTTGGATACTAGGAGCTGGAGGAGTCAAGAGTCGAGACTCTTCATCACAGGAGTCCCGAAGTTGTGAAATGCGAAATGCCGAAATCCCAAAACAAACCCAGGAGGTGAATGTGGTAGACAATGTCAGCAAGGACAGGTGGCAACCTACGTCAGAAAGGACAAGTGGTGCAATTATATAAGGACAAGTGTCAAGTTGATTTGGAATTTTAGGAACCTGGAAATCAATTCTGAGTGACACGTGGCAGACACGTGGATCATGACACGTCATCAAGTGACATCATTCCAATAATTTAGTTTCGGGGATCGCAACATGGAGCGTTAAGATATCTCATCCCAAGAATTGCCGAAATCCCGAAATGCCGAAATGCGAAATCGTGACATGAAGTTTTGGAGTTTCGGGGATCATGACATGGAGCATCAAGATATCTCATCACAAGAATTGCTGAAATCACAAAATTCTAGAATGCAAAATTGCGATATCGAATTTTGGAGAGTCGAGATGCCTCACAACAGGAATTCACGACATGCGAAATGCCAGAATGTCGAAATGCGAAATTGCGAATATGCTTTATGGATAAGCACTTGGTCACCACCGATGGTCACATCATTGAAGAGCTATAGAGAAGAGCTTGAAGAGACAAGCTCTATTTCGGAGTTTGGGACAGGGAGAGTCGAGACGACTCTCCATAGAATCCCCGAAATGTGAAATGCGAAATGCATGTTCAGAATTGGCCCCTGGTCATAACCTATGGTCACATCGACAAAGGATCAAGGGAGGAGCTAGCACGAAGCTAATCTCCATTTCAGAGATCGCGACTTGGAGAGTCGAGAGTCTCCACCATAGTAATGCCGAAATGCCGAAATGTCGAAATGTGAAATGGCAAATTAAACGCGAGACCCTGTGCTTGTAATCCAATGGTGTTGGATACTTGCAAATCTGATCAAATGGTTGCTATTGCTCTTCACAGTTAATCGATCAGTTACGATTCAGTTAGCAGAAATGAGTCATGACTCTTGGATTGTTGGCGATTCAATTGCTGATGTGTTTTCTTGGTGGTTTAGAGTGTAACTGCTAGAAATTATTGATGGTTTCTGCTAGAGGATTCAAAGATACTTTAGGCTGATCACCAGAGAATATGAAGAGTCTCGAGGATATTCCATTGGTATGAAGACTGTTAATAGAGGCTATTGACAGATGGAAGACCATTGGAGACTGGAACTGCAACAGAGGGAATGAGATTGACTGTGACAGAGAATATGAAGAGTCTCGATTGCTGGAGAGGCTAAGGAATCTTGACATAACACCCAGTGATACTGGATTCATGGGTTTAACCACTAGAGAAACTGAAGAGTTGCAATGATGATTAGGTAGAGCACTTGACATGGGGAGAGCATGTAGAAGCATTGTGAATTGAGGATGCAAAAGATGCACACAAAGAATAAAACGCAGAACAGAGAAGAAATTGATGGCTATTGAGAGTGACTCAGGCGTGTAGAAGGAGGCAGTGTGCAGCAGCTGAAATGCACATAAGAGGAATGGTGCATAGAAGGGACATGGCGCACAAAGCATAAATCACAACAGAAGCAAAGAACATAGATGCATAACTAAGAGAGTAAAAGAAGGCTGAGGTGCACTTGTAGAGAAAAACAGAAGATCAGAAAGCGCAAGAAGATGCAGACAGAGAGACACTGATATAGGAGAGCACAACAGCATAGCAGAACAATGATAAGCCTGGTAAGCCAATGACAACTATTGAATCACTGTAATAAGTTTCATTAGAAAATATTTATAATCAGGGTGGTAGGGAGGTGGTAGGGAGGTGCTAGGGAGGACTGTTGTCCTCTGAGGTTGAAGTGGGTTCTTGAACACAGAGAGTTGTAGCTTCCATCTGGTTGTAGCTAGAGAAATCAGGGTGGCAGGGTGGTGCAAGGGAGAACTGTTGTTGTCTATTTTACAGGTTGGTGCCTGTGTGACTGGAAGTTGGTGCTTCCATTCAGTTGGTGCTGGAACACTTAGGGAGTTGTTTCTTCCTTCTAGTGGGTGCTAGAGAAAATAGGGAGTTGGTGCTTCCTTCTAGTCGGTGCTAGAGAAACTAGGGAATTGGTGCTTCCTTCTAGTAGGTGCTAGAGAAAACATAGAGGTGGTACTCTCAGCAAGTTACAGCTTCCAAAACAAAGGTTGTAGCCTCACAATGAGTTGGAGCTCATATGTATGATACTGTACATAATGTAAAGATTACTTATCATACCAAGAAGAAGAGGTTTTTACCCTTTATGGGTTTCCTCAGGAAATATCTGTCTTTGTATATTTCATATGTGTGATTGATGTCAAATGTTCTATTGCTTACCTCTCTACATTATTGTGATTGTCATTAAGTGCTCTGCAAAGAGTTTAAAATAAGCATAATTGTTTAATCACGGTAACAACTGATTCACGCCCCCCCCCTCTCAATTGTCCAACAATTAGTATCAGAGTTGGTTCCTTTCATCTAAAGGTACATCTGTAAGCTTAAACATGACAAATCATGAAGGGACTTCAACCACTAAGCCTCCTCTATTTGAGGGAACAAATTTTTCCTTCTAGAAGGTTAGAATGAGAACATACCTAATGGCCTTAGGTGCTGATGTTTGGGATGTAGTAGAGACTGGATACATAAATCCTGTTGTGCTAGCTTCCAAGGATGATAAGTTAGAATTTATCTTTAATGCTAAGGGAATGAATGCTATCTTGAATGGACTTGCAGAAGCCAAGTTTGTAAAGGTGATGCATCTTCAAACTACCAAAGAAATGTGGGATAAACTTATTAGCAACTATGAAGGAAATGAGAAAGTAAAAGATGAAAAACTTCAAACATTTAGGTTGAATTTTGAACAACTAAATATGAATGAAGATGAAATAGTTAGCAAGTATTTCTTAAGAGTTGAAGAACTTGTCAATACCATGAAGGGTCTTGGTGAGAAGATTGAAGAATCAATTTTAGTTCAGAAGATTTTAAGATCTTTGCTTCATAAATTTAATCCAAAAGTCTCTGCAATAGAAGAACTAAATGATCTTAAAACTCTGTCGATTGATCAACTCCTAGTAAATTTAACTGCATATGAAATGAGAATTAACAAAGATAAATCAATTACTAGAGAAGCATCTTTTAAAGCAGACAAGGATACTGATTCAAATTTAAGTGATATTGAGGCAAAATTTGTGAGAAGGTTAAAGAAAGGATCAGGAAAATATCAAGGAAAGCTTCCCCTCAAATGTTTTAACTGTGGTAAGATAGGTCACTTTGAAAATAAGTGTCCACACAATAGGAAGGACCAGAACTCTAAAGGTGAAGAGAAGTACAAATACAAAAGATTTGATAGAAAGAAAATTTTATGTGTAAACAATGATGACTCCTTAGAAGACACCGATAGTGACTCTTCCTGTGATGATAAGGTAGATGACTTCATGCTTATGGCCAAAGAGGATTATGGTAATAAAATCATAGGCATTGATGATAATGATGAAGAAGCTATGGTTGAATTGGAAAGAGAACTGATCAGTGCACTAGAAGAGATTGACAGAGTCAGAATTAAGAACATAAAGAAAAAACAATTGTTGATACAGTTCAAGAAAGACAGTAAAAAACCTGATGAAGACTTTGCCTTGCTAAAAGTGGAATTAGAAGAGGCAAAGAAAATTGAGGGCTTTCTGAAACAATAGTTATCATAAAACAAGACAAGTTGTAAAGCTCTAGAAGAAGAAGTAGTGAAAACTAGGAAAGAGTTGGAGAAGTTTCAAGCCTTATATCATCAAAATCTATCAAGTATCAAAGCCTCAGAAGGATTAGCCACCATTCTGAATAATCAAAGGAATCCAAAGTTGAAAATAGTTTTGGGTTATGAAGAGGGATCAAGTAGTGGTCATCCAGGCAACAAAGACTTCATCAAGTTTGTCAAACCTACAACCAATGATGACAACAAACCTGCAGAAACAAAGGAAGATAATCAACCTCCCAGGAGGAGTAAAGAAAAATGTGCCAGAACTGAATCTGTAGAACAAGGAAATAATACACTCCCTACTCAAGGAAATCATCAGCATGGAAGAAATCGATTTGCTCAAAGAAGACAACCATTTTCCAGGTACAATGAATTTTTCTATGGATATTGTTTCTACTATTCTAACTTTGGTCGCAAAGATGTAAATTGTTCCTTAAGACTTAGACATGAGCAATTAAAACTTCTAAGGAATAAATATCTGCCACAACAATGAATGAGACACCCAAGTAAAAAACCGCCATAGATTGCAAATCACTTGATGGCTGGGGAAATGACACACTTTAACCATAACAATCATTTTGACTCTTTAATCAACGAACCAAAATGCTACATATGTCCTAACGATGGACATAAAGTTGTTAATTGTCGCTTAACAAACTATAAATCTGACTTGAATTCCTCTGCTGAAAATGTCAAGGTTTGGAAGAAGAAAGAAAGTGATAAGTGTGGATTAGTGTTGTCGGTTCAAAGACAAAAGAACCCCTAGAATATAGATAGTAAATGTTCCAAGCACATGATTGGAGAAAAGGCTAGGCTTCTGCTTATAAGAAAAATAAAAATAGGAAATTTGATCCTTGAAAATGATGAACCAGGTAAAAACAAAGATAAAGGGATGGTGAGTTTAAGTAATTGAAAAGGAGATTCTCAGGATGATCTTCCTATAGATGGGATGAAACATAATTTGCTCAATGCAAGTCAAATGTGTGACAGAGGATGTAAAGAGGTGGTCCTTTCAAAATACTGTAAGATAAAGTCTGTAAACTCAAGACAAGTGGTGGGAAAAAGCATAAGGACAAACAACAATGTTGATGTTGAATCCTCCCCTGCAAGTAAAGAACTAGATTCAGATACAATAAAAGAATGTTCAGTTGGCATTTAACCCATGCAAGAAGTAGGATAAGAATCATGTCATAAGTTGGAAGCAGAAGGTTTGAAGGTTGAGAAGTCAAACACCCAAATCAAGTTCTTGAACAGTTCCATGACCCTGGATAAAATCTTGGATAGTCAACGATCACCAAATGACAAATCTGGTATAGACTCAACAAGGTAGAAATCAATGCTCCTAAGAAACCTGATACAGGTCCTCCATCCGTGAAAAAGAAAAGCAGGTATGAGAGTGGTTGTACTAGTTTTTTCTTGTGATTAAATATGGTCATAAAAGCCTTGGATTGTATTGTGACATCCCAAAAAACAAAATATTTTTGAAATTTAAAATTGTTGGAATTTAATTTCGTTTTTATTAAATTTGAATTTGAAAAATGTTTTCCATTTATGGAAATTTCGAATTTCGAATTCGGTAATTGTAATTAATTATTTTGACTGTTGGGAAGAGACCTTATTTGACCCAACTAACTATTTGACTATGACACTTGTATGGAAACATAATATTTTATGTTGATTGCAGGAGGACAAATGGAACAACCATGTTAAATTTAGTTGACCATGACTCCATGAGTGGGGAACATGTTGGAACTACCTCTGGGTTGATTATTACAAATGGAAAATCAGTGATTTGGCCATTGGAAGCCCCTGAAAAATCAGGGATTTAGAAAGCTGCAAAAATTCCCAAGGGAGGGAAAAGACCTGGGCAAATGATAAATAACACATGAGAGGAGGCAGGATGGTGCCAAGTATGCTGAGAAAAGAGACTATTGACTTTATTGCTGCTATGAACACTACTGAGTAAGTGTGAGGCAAGAGAAATCGGATGATGTTGAAGGACGTTACAGAGGAGGAGTTTTTTCCAAGTTCTCTGATGCAGGATCATCCACAACGCATCAAGCGAGCCAACACATTGAGAGGAAACAGCTGGACAGCGCCAGCATACATTTTGAAATAATTGAAAGTTGTTGTGTCGCTCTTTAATGAAGTCATTCATAAAGAAGTGCACTTGTATTGTAACTCAGAGAGGTGTTGATTCCATCTTTGTGGTGGTGGACAAGTTTTCGAAGATGGCACATTGTATTCCGTGTTAGAAGACTAGCGATGCGACACACATCTCAAACTTGTTTTTTAAACAGATTGTTAGACTTCATGGATTGTCGAGAAACATAGTCTCGAACAGGGATACCAAGTTCAAAGGTAATTTTTGGAGGACGCTATGGAAGAATCTAGGGACTAACTTGGCGTTTAGTTCTGCTTATCATCCGCAAACAGACGAAAAAATGGAGGTGGTGAACAGGATTCTGGGAGATTTATTGAGAAGCTTGGTGACGGAGCACCATAGTAGCTGGGACAACATATTGCCATAGGCAGAGTTTGCATACAACAATTCTATGAATCGGAGTACAGGAAGAAGTCCATTTCAGATTGCGTATGGGACACGACCGAGGGGAGTTTCTGAACTCAGGGAGTCAGAACAGACTGTGACTAGCAGTGCTAGTGCAGAATAATTCGCTGAAGCGATGCAGGAACTTCACAGTCAGGTGAAGCAGCGATTGACTCATTCAAATCAAGAGTATAAGCGCAGAGCAGATCAGCATTGGAGGCAACTTCAGTTTGAAGTTGGAGATCTTGTTCTAGCACATTTGAGGAAAGAAAGGTTCCCAAGGGGAACATACAATAAGCTCAAGATGAAGAAAATTTTGCCATTTAAAGTCCTCAAGAAATTCGGGGAAAACGCTTATGAAATAGAGTTGTCGGATGGCATCGGGATATCTCCGATATTTAATGTTTTGGATTTATACCCCTACAGGACTGGAGGAGCAGAAACTGGAACTGAGGAACCAACGATCCAGTGGCAGAAGCAATTACCAGTAGCAGAGAAGCCGCAGATGGAGTGCATACTGGACAAGCGAGTGGGCAGAAAGACCAGACGAAAGCAATACTTTGAATATCTGGTGAAGTGGAAGAATGACCCAGTGGGGGATGCCAGCTGGGAGACAGAAGCAGTTATCCAAAAACATGGACAGACTGTGCAGGAGCTCATGGACAGAAGCCCATGAAAATTTTCAAGCGAGGGAGTATGATGCAGGAGCATCCACAATGCATCAAGCGAGCCAGCACATTGAGAGGAAACAGCTGGATAGCACCAGCATACATTTTGAAATAATTGAAAGTTGTTGTGCCGCTCTCTAATGAAGTCATTCATAAAGAAGCTCACTTGTACTGTAAAGGGGACCTTGAGCCTTTAAGCTCTCGTCCTTAGTAGATAGGAAGGCATTTAATAGATTTAATGCAGGTAGATAGGATTTTAATTGTAGATTTGATAGCTTTAGAATCCAAGAGGGAAACAGGATATAGACACCCTCCTTTGTACATTGTAAGTCATTCTTGAGAAGCAGAAGAGAAGAGAAAGCAGAGAAATTGTGTGCAGAACCACCATGTACAGATATTGAATTAATAGAAAGCTTTGATTCAATTCCATGGTTTTGTTATTCTCTGTGTGTGTTGTTGATATTATGCTTATGAGTATTTGCTTCTGGTTATGCACTTGCTTTGATATGCTGTGTATGTGATTTTAGAGTTGAATTGAAGTCTGAGAGAATGAGTGAATGAGTTTCAATTTTTTCTCTAAGTGAGCCAGAGAATTCCTGCAAGGAGTGCAGTTGAATTTGTCTGCAAGGAGTGCGTGACTGCAGGGTTTACTTAGGGATAGCTTTTGTTTTCATTCATCTCAGAAGTGCAGATTTGGCACCAGAGCCGTGCAAGGCGCACGCAGGCTGGACGAAGACTCAGAGCTGTGATTTTGAGAAAAGGGGAATTAAGACTTCTGCTGCAGGTGAGTGCGCAGAGTCGAGGAAGCTTCAACACTTGGTCGTGTTGAAGATCTGCTGCAAGGAATGCGTGCAACAAGTCTTCATAAAGTCTTGTGAAGCGAGGACAAGCTCAGGAGAAACAGACCTATTAGTTTGCGGAAGCATAGGTGCAGACGTTGTCGTGGAAAAGCCTGAGAGAAGTTCCACAGGTCGGCGAGTGGTTGAACAAGATTTCACAGAGGGGGGCGTTCAATTCACTTCGCAAGAGTTATTAACGAAGGGGTGGACGGTTGCAATCTCTTGGAGAGATTCCACGAAGTTCCGAGGATCGTCAGATCATATGCGATATCATATATCAACATATCGCGAGTTGGAGCACCAAGTTTTCGGAGCGGAAGTAGCGATATCGCGAAAAACAATACTCTGATAAGCTCTGATCCGTTGATTGTGGGAACACGTGTCAGAGGATCCCAATATATCGGGGTTTGGAGAATCGGGGTTCTCGACAGTAGAGAACACTCGCAGGTTGGATTCGCGATACGCGATATCTCGAGGTGACGTGGTATTGTGGGACCACGGGGACTAGTGGAGTACAGGTGGCGCTATATCGGAGTTCGGGGAAAGGTAGGTCCCGAGTTCATCAAACGTGAGGACTCGCGATCCCGCGAGTTCCGAAGTCCCGATAGGAAGGTAAAAGGTGGAGGAGCATATTCCACACGTGTCTTGGAAAACCGGCATATTGGGATTCAGGGATTGTAGTTTCGATCTGTTGACATCGCGAGCAACGATTTCCCGACGGAGAGAAGTTCCGATAGCAGAGGAAAGTCAACATTGACTCGTATCGGACTTCAGGGAATCATGAGGAGAGAATCACATGACCCTAGGATTCGCGAAATCGTGAAGTCTGAAATCCCGATTTAGAAGGGAGGTCAGAAAGGAGTTGGTGTGGGTGAAGAACTTCCGACGAGGGAGTTGAAGGGCATTTTAGCTCTTCGGCCGAAAGCTTTAGAGAAGGGCCTAGTGAGAGCGATCTTCCTCCAGGAGTGGGGAGGGTTGCGTCAAAGTGGTATCAGAGCTTAGAAGACTCTTTGTTTTCTGTGACAGAGAGAGAAAGAAGATTTCATCATGCCGCCCAGAAGGGAGAGACAATCACCAGACCCAGAGGACAGGGAGGTGAGAAGAAGAGGCAGGCCGACAGGAAATCCAGAAATGGAGCACCAGATGAGAGATCTCCGAGCAAGGCTTGAGGAGATGGAGACTACACAAAGATGCGGGGTCGGTGCAGGGGATCTTAGCGATTTGGAGGTCGAAGAAGAAGCTGGACATGTAGAAGAAGTCACAATAGAGGATGCCTCGACAAAACAGTTTATCAAAGCCATTTCCAGGATGAGTTCCAAGACCAAAATGGACATTCTAGTCTATGAAGGAAGCCTGAATGCAAAAGAGTTGTTGGACTGGATCAGGGCTCTTGACACCTACTTCGATTACGAGGATATCGAAGAGGACAAGAAGGTAAGGCATGTTGTTACCAAGTTGAAAGGACATGCAGGCTTATGGTGGGACGAGCTACAATCAAATCGACGTTCCAAAGGAAAACAGAAAATTAAAAGCTGGGATCGAGTGATCACAAAGATGAAGGCGAAGTTCATCCCGAGGGACTATCAGATCACGCTATTCAGGCGAATGCAGAACCTGATACAGAAGTTGATGACGGTGAAGGAATAGATAAAAGAGTTTTACAAGCTCAATATCAGAGCAGGTCATCGAGAGAGCGATGATGAGAAGGTCGCGAGATACTTGAATGGATTGAGATATGACATTCAGGATGAATTAAGCATGGTAACCATCCGAACAGTTGAGGATGCGTACCAGATGGCTCTAAAAGCCGAAGAAAAGATGAGCCGTAGGCAAGGTCAGCAAGGGCGAGGCAGAAGTCAGCCCAGAGGCAAGGCAGTTTCCCAAGAGAAATTCCAGAAGCCCAAGGAGGAGTGGAAGAAAACTTAGGGTAAGGTTGAAAGAGGTGGAACCTCACAGAGGCAGCCATATGTTGAGCAGAGAGGACAACAGAATGATCAGTGGGGATATTATGCTAATGCAAACACACTTCCTCATACCAGAGGTTGAGATAGAGGAAGAGGTGGAGTGATCACATGTTTTACATGTGGGAAGAATGGGCACAAGTCATTTGAGTGTCTAGAGAAGAAGAAAGACACAGGAGAAACTCACATCGCTGAAGCGCAGAGGCGTGATGCTGAGTCAGAAGATGAAGACAGTAGAAGGTCACTTGGGATGCACAAAGTCCTTTTGACACCTGAGAAAAAGGTGGAAAGATCAGTACAGAGGAGCAGACTGTTCAGGACAGCTTGCACAGCCAAGGACAGAAAGTGCAAGGTCATTGTGGATAGCGGAAGCACCGATAATCTCGTTTCAACCGAGATGGTGGAAAAGTTGGAGCTAAAAACGACTAAGCACCTGAGTCCATATAAAGTCTCATGGTTACAGAAAGGACACCAGGTAAGTGTCACTAAACAGTGTTTAGTTGAATTTAAAATTGGGAATTATAATGATCAGATTATGTGTGATGTTATTCCCATGGACGTATGTCATATATTGCTAGGTAGACCATGGCAATATGACCGAAATGTGATTCATGACGGGAAGATGAACACATATACACTAGAGAAGAATGGGAGAATCCATAAGTTGCTTCTGATAAAAGATAAAGAAGTGAAGCTGGAAGTAAACAACACAATACTTCTCATGAGTGGGAAGGAGCTTCTCACAGAGATAGAAAAGAACGAAGATCCACAATTCTTTGTGGTCAGGAAACCGAGAATTGTCTTGACTAGCACAAGAGTGGACGACTTGCCAGATGAAATTCAGGAACTATTGGGAAGTTCGTTGATATCATCGTGGACGAATTACCTTGTTCGTTGCCATTGATGAGAAGTGTGAGTCACTACATTGATCTCATTCCAGGAGCTAGTTTACCGAACAAGGCCGCATACAGATTGATGCCTCAGGAGAATGAGGAGGTCAAGAACCAGGTCCAAGATTTATTGGATAAAGGACTAGTCAGGGAGAGCCTGAGTCTGTGTGTTGTTCTGACAGTACTAAGTCCGAAGAAGGATGGAGGCTAAAGAATGTGTACAGACTCCAGAGCGATTAATAAAATCACCATCAGGTACAGATTTCCACTGCCGAGAATGGATGATCTGATGGATTGCCTGAGTGGGGCAAATTTCTTTTCAAAGATTGATCTGAAAAGCGGATATCACCAGATTCGCATGAGAGAGGGTAATGAATGGAAGACAACATTCAAAACAAACGAGGGTTTGTACGAATGGTTGGTCATGCTGTTTGGTTTGACAAACGCGTCGAGCACATTCATGAGACTGATGAATGAAGTCCTGAGGGAATTCATCGGAAAGTTTGTAGTTGTATATCTAGATGATATATTGATCTACAGTAAGACCAAGGCTGAACATTTGAAACATTTGGGCATTGTGATGAGAAGACTACAACAGGAGAAGTTGTTGGTCAACATGAAGAAATGTTCATTCATGCAGACAAAACTCATTTATTTGGGTTTTGTTATCTCAGCAAATGAGTTGAAAATGGATCCTGAGAAGGTGGACGTGATCAAAAATTGGCCATCACCGAGAAATGTTTTCGAGGTGAGGAGTTTCCATGGACTGGCTAGTTTCTACAGAAAATTGATTCAAAATTTCAGCGGGATTAGCGTCGCAATGATGGACACCATGAAAAAACGACATAAAGTTTTTCATTGGACAACAGAGGCTGAAAGCATCTTCCATTCGTTGAAGTGGAAGATCATAGAGAAGCCAGTGTTGGTGTTGCCTGATTTCTAGAAGACATTTCAAGTGAAATGTGATGCAAGTAGATATGCTATAGGAGCGGTCTTAAGTCAGGATGACAGGCCAGTTGCATATTTCAGCGAGAAGCTGGATGAAGAAAAGATGAAATACTCCACGTATGATAAAGAGTTTTATGCCATCATACAGGCATTAAAGAAGTGGAGGCATTACTTTGTCCCGAAATAATTTGTATTGTACAACGATAATCATGCATTGCAGTTTGTGAGTCAACAGGATAAGTTGAACCAGAAACATGCAAAATGGGTAGAGTACATGCAGAATTTTACATTTGTAATCAAACACATTTCAGGAACTGCTAACAAAGTGGATGATACTTTTAGCAGGAAATGTTTATTGCTGCAGGAATTTTGAGTAAAAACCTTGGGTTTTGAAAATCTTAAAGACATGTACGCAGGTGATGCAGATTTTGGAGAGGCATATGAGGCAGCTGAGAATCTAGTTCTCAAAGATCGGACCCGTGGATAGACTACATGATCCAGGAGGGATTGTTGTTCAAAGGCAATCAGCTGTGTATTCCAATTTGCTCCATGAGGGAGAACTTGGTGAAAGAAAAGCATAGTGGAGGCTTAACAGGTCATTTTGGTCATGACAAAACATTCGCAAAGCTGAGGGAATCGTATTTTTGGCCTGGCATGCGAACAGATGTCAAGAGGTTTGTCGACAGGTGTCGAATTTGTCAACATTCGAAGGGCCGGAAGCAGAATGTCGGGTTTTATTAGCCATTACCCATACCTGAGAGGCCATGGGAGGCAATCAGTATGGATTTTGTATTGGGTTTGCCGAGAACTCAGAGAGGTGTTGATTCCATCATTGTGGTGGTGGAAAGGTTTTCGAAGATGGCACATTTTATTCCGTGTCAGAAGACCAGTGATGCGACGCACATCTCAAACTTGTTTTTTAAAGAGATTGTTAGACTTTATGTATTGTCAAGAAACATAGTCTCGGACAGGGATACCAAGTTCATAGGTCATTTTTGGAGGACGCTATGGAAGAAGTTAGGGACTAACTTGGCATTTAGTTCTGCTTATCATCCGCAGACAGATGGACAAACGGAGGTGGTGAACAGGAGTCTGGGAGATTTATTGAGAAGCTTGGTGACGAAGCACCATAGTAGCTGGGACAACATATTGCCACAGACAGAGTTTGCATACAACGATTCTGTGAATCGGAGTACAGGAAGAAGTCCATTTCAGATTGTGTATGGGACATGACCAAGGGGAGTTTCTGAACTCAGGGAGTCAGAACAGACTGCAACTAGCAGTGCTAGTGCATAAGAATTCGCTGAAGCAATGCAAGAACTTCACAGTCAGGTGAAGCAACGATTGACTGATTCAAATCAAGAGTATAAGCACAGAGCAGATCAGCATCGGAGGCAACTTCAGTTTGAAGTTGGAGATCTTGTTCTGGCACATTTGAGGAAAGAAAGGTTCCCAAGGGGAACATACAATAAGCTCAAGATGAAGAAAATTGGGCCATGCAAAGTCCTGAAGAAATTCAGGGAAAACACTTATGAAATAGAGTTGCCGGATGGCATCGCGATATCTCCAATATTTAATGTTTCAGATTTATAACCCTACAGGGCTGGAGGAGCAGAAACTGGAACCAAGGAACCAGTGATCTAGTGGCAGAAGCAATTTCCAGTAGCATAGAAGCCACATATGGAGTGCATACTGGACAAACGAGTGGGTAGAAAGACCAGACGAAAGCAGTACTTTGAATATCTGGTGAAGTGGAAGAATAACCCAGTGGAGGATGCCAGTTGGGAGACAGAAGCAGTTATCCAAAAACATGGACAGACTGTGCAGGAGCTCATGGATAGGAGCCCATGAAAATTTTCAAGCGAGGGAGTATGATGCAGGAGCATCCACAACGCATCAAGTGAGCCAGCACATTGAGAGGAAACAGTTGGACAGTGCCAGCATACATTTTGAAATAATTGAAATTTGTTGCACTGCTCTTTAATGAAGTCATTCATAAAGAAGCGCACTTGTATTGTAAAGGGGACCTTGAGCCTTTAAGCTCTCGTCCTTAGTAGATAGGAAGGAATTTAATAGATTTAATGCAGGTAGATAGGATTTTAATTATAAATTTGATAGCTTTAGAATCCAAGAGGGAAACGGGATATATACACCCTCCTTTGTACATTGTAATTCATTCTTGAGAAGCAGAAGAGAAGAGCAAGTAGAGAAATTGTGTGCAGAACCACCATGTACAGATATTGAATTAATAGAAATCTTTGATTCAATTCCATGGTTGTGTTATTCTCTGTGTGTGTTGTTGTTATTATTCTTATGAGTATTTGCTT
This sequence comes from Picea glauca, assembly GCA_000966675.3. Taxonomy (NCBI): domain Eukaryota; kingdom Viridiplantae; phylum Streptophyta; class Pinopsida; order Pinales; family Pinaceae; genus Picea; species Picea glauca. The sequence goes on from JZKD02S1642241.1 coordinate 16,136, forward strand.
CTGGTTATGCACTTGCTTTGATATGCTGTGTATGTGATTTCAGAGTTGAAATGAAGTCTGAGAGAATGAGTGAATGAGTTTCAATTTTTTCTCTAAGTGAGCCAGAGAATTCCTGCAAGGAGTGCAGTTGAATTTGTCCACAAGGAGTGCGTGACTGCAGGGTTTACTTAGGGCTAGCTTTTGTTTTCATTCATCTCAGAAGTGTAGATTTGGCACTGGATCCGTGCAAGGCACACGTAGGCTGGACGAAGACTCAGAGCTGTGATTCTAAGAAAAGGGGAATTAATACTACTGCTGCAAGTGAGTGTGCAGAGTCGAGGAAGCTTCAACACTTGGTCGTGTTGAAGATCTGCCGCAAGGAATGTGTGTAACAAGTCTTCATAAAGGCTTGTGAAGCGAGGAAAAGCTCGGGAGGAACATACCTATTAGTTTGCAAAAGCATAGGTGCAGGCATTGCCGTGGAAAAGCTCGAGAGAAGTTCCACAGGTCGGCGAGTGGTTGAACAAGATTTCACATAGGGGGGCGTTCAATTCACTTCGAAAGAGTTATTAACGGAGGGGTGGACGGTTGCAATCTCCTGGAGAGATTCCATGAAGGTTTGAGGACCGTCAGATCATATGCGATATCATATCTCAGCATATCGCGAGTTGGAACACCAAGTTTCCGAAGCGGAAGTAGAAATATCACGAAGAACAATACTCCGATAAGCTCTGAGCCGTTGATTGTGGGAACACATGTCAGAGGATCCCAATATATCGGGGTTTGGAGAATCGGGGTTCTCGACAGTAGAGAACACTCGTAGGTTGGATTCGCGATACGTGATATCCCGAGGTGACGTGGTATTGTGAGACCACGGGGACTAGTGGAGTACAGGTGGCGCTGTATCAGAGTTCGAGGAAAGGTAAGTCCCGAGTTCATCAAATGTCAGGACTCGCGATCCTGCGAGTTCTGAAGTCCCGATAGGAAGGTAAAAGGTGGAGGAGCGGATTCCACACATGTCTCAGAAAATTGGCATATCGGGATTCAGGGATTGTAGTTTCGATTTGTTGACATCGCGAGTAGCGATGTCCCGACGGAGAGAAGTTACGATAGCAGAGGAAAGTCAACGTTGACTCGTATCGGACTTCGGGGAATCGTGAGGAGAGAATCACACAACCCTAGGATTCGCAAAATCGCGAAGTCCGAAATCCCAATTTAGAAGGGAGGTCAGAAAGGAGTTGTTGTGGGTGAAGAACTTCCAACGAGGGAGTTGAAGGGCATTTTAGCTCTTCGAGCCAAAGCTTTAGAGAAGGTTGTGGTGAGAGCGATATTCCTCCAGGAGTGGGGAGGGTTGTGTCATTCTCCCTCATGTATTCATGGTCAGGCTAGGTGGTGAATCAGGAAAGTGATTTTGGCTACCCTATTCTATGGTTAGGAGGAACGTGGATGTTCCCTTTGTCTTCCCACGGATTGGATTCAGATATGTTGATCGACACCTCTCCGTTTTTGAATGGCTATGTTTGATTGATGTAATGTATCTGTTGGGTGATTATATCTAATTGCAGTAATGTAAACTATTTGAATGATCATATCTGTTCGTTTTGAGGAATATATGTGAAGGAAATCTATGTATATATTTTTATAATACCTCTGCTAGAATGTTCATATCTCACTGCTGAAATATATATTTGATTACAGAAGGTAAAATAATTTTGTGGATATAATCTGTCTGTTGTCGCAAAGTTCGAAATAGACATCCCAACTCTAGAATTGGCCCTCCTATAAGTAAAATTTTAGATGGAAGCACCTATAATTATATTTATATAAGTAAATAAGAAAAGTGGGAGATTAACATCAATGGGGAAAATCATTTCTATAGTCAAAATCCTAGGAAACCAAACATAGATCCCACGGAACATCAGTATATAATTACCAAACTCTTATGGAAGTGAAATTTATATTTATGATGCATAGATCTAGTACTGTTGGTGTCTAATACATTGATTAAAAGAGAGCCTAAGTGAATATAATAGAAATTACTTTATACAGAAAATTGTTGTCCCATTGTACCCTTTTATGAATGTCTCTCTACTAGTTCGAAATGGATTATCTTTGCTGCATCTCATTACTGTTATGAATACTAGTTTCCGAAAGTATACTAGCTGGAAGGATATGACTAGTCAATTCTTAAAGAGAATTTGTATTGTGGATTGGATTACTATTGTAGTAAGATAAAGCGTCGTAGATGAAAACCCCACAAGTAAATTGTGATGCAGATTTGAGATTACCTACATATTGAATGCAAATGAAAAATTGCATAGTGTATACATATATATATATATATATAGTAAAAGTGTGAAAAACAGAGGTCAATCAGATTTCGATGATTACAAATGCCGAATACAAAAACAAAAGACCACACTATTTTTAGAATCCCGAAATGCGAAAAGGTTATGGGCTCAGGACTTTGGGTTTTCATGATTCAGGGTTTGGCGATTACAAATACCAAACACCAACATAAAACAACTCCCGAATCACGAAAATGTGAATGGAATATGGGCCTAGTACTTCAGGGTTTCGGGGTTTTCGAATACCCAACGCCACAAATAACAATTCTCGAATCACGAAAAAACAAGTGGAGTGTGGGCCTGGTCCTTTTCGGGTTTTGGGGTTTACAAACTCTCGATGCAAAACAACGCACAACGTTAAACACTGAATTGAGAAATCATGAAAAAGGTGTGGAGCCAAACCAATATCGGGTTTCGACGTTTGGTAATGATTGATCCATGAACAAGATACAATAGTAATTGCCAAACCACAAATTTGATTAGGTTGTGGGGCCACTTCGAGTTTCGGTGTTTGCAAGAACAAGAGAACTCCACGCAGCTTAAACCAATAAAATAACCAGTATGCCATTACAAGTAGGCGGAAGGGAAACCCTGTAATTATTTTAAAAATAGTATTACATATCTCATTCGGAATTGAAACAAATGAACATCCCATACGGTGTTTTACTTCCAATGATAGAATTTTCCATCACAAAACAGGTTACCCTTAATAAACGGTACCGAAACCACGACTTAATCTCCATTTCGGATTTTTGGATACCAGGAGTTGGATGTGTCAAGGACACTCACGACAAGAATGATGAAGTCGTGAAATGCGAAAGATCAGAGCATGTCAAGGACTCTGAAATGCCGAAAGGGACTATTGTCAGTCTCGAAAACCCTAAAGGAAAAACTCTGAAATCCCGTCAACCGTTCATCTCAGTGGGTTATGTGAACCATTCGATCACTTCAGAGATTTTGTGATCATGAATTTTATAATGTTGGAGTCATGATGACTCAGAGGGAAAAACGTCAAAATCCCGTTAGCCATTCGATTAAGAAAAAAAGGGATCATATTATGAAGTTTTGTGGACCATTGATCTGGCTCCATTTTGGGTATTGCGACTTGCCGAAATGCCGAAATGAGAAAATGTGAAAGATGTTTTGATTAGGCCCGTGGTCACAGCCAATGGGAATATGAAATAAGTGCGAGCAATAGTACTTGAAATCTAACGGTGCAGGTCAATTTGATTATGATCAGAGGATTATTAGATATTCTTACTCTGAGTTTAACCAGAAGGCCTTGCCTAACCACTATCATGTATCTGAATTTAAAAAAAAAAGGAAAACTGTAGGGGTCTGTTTATATTTAAACTTTTCACAGAGGAGTATAGAGTAATACTCTACTTTTACATAAGTCTGTTTGGTCATTTTCATCCTGTGATTATGTGTATGGACTAACGCATGAGGCCTAGGCCATCAACCTCTCAAAGTCATTTGTATTGCAAACTTATGGTAATGGGTTATTTGTAGGGTCTAATGCGTAAGGATTTGGCCATAAAGTCCCAAAGTCTATTATGTTGTTAAGACTGTGGTAATGGTCGTAGGTACAAGAAGATAGGAAAGTAATTATAATTACAGGAATTGAAATAAACATTGAATGAGGAGTAAACACTTATCGTCGATCATAAAACTTTAATTTGAATGATAATGATAGTCGATGATAGTAAGGACTCTTGTAAACTTTTAGACTGAAGCCATATAACAAAAACCTTACTTGCTTGAATCTCGAACTATTCAAGGATACTAATACAAAAAATTTAATTTTTTTTTTCAAATAGTTTTTGAGGTAGATTACATATGGTATTAGAGAAAAAGATACAACACTAGGCCTAGTATGAAGGGAGAAACAACAGAATACTTGGCTAGGTGCCAAGATTGTCAGCAGGTTAAGGTTGAGCACTAGCATCTAGCTGGCCTATTACAACCATTACGAGTACCAGAATGGAAATGGGAGACTATATCACTGGACTTTATAACAGGTTTGCCTAAAACTCAGAAACAAAATGATTGTATCATGGTTGTAATCGATAAAATCAGTAAGTTTCCACACTTTATTCTTATAAAGTCTTCTTTTAAAGCTATAAAAATTGCTGAAATATTCATGAAATAAATTTTTAGACTGCATGGTATTCCTAAAATGGTGATTTTAGATAGAGGCGTAAAATTTACATTTGCTTTTTGCAAGGAATTGTTTGCAGGGCTAAACACTAACTTGAATTTCAGTACAAGATATCATCCACAAACAGATGGATAAACCGAAAGGAGAAACCAAATCATAGAGGATATGCTTCACATGTAGATAAGAACAAAACCAAGCAAGTGGGAAGACTACCTGCACTTGGTAGAATTTTCATATAACAATGGCTACCAAACTTCGGCTAAGTTGAGCCCTTTCAAAATACTGTATGGAAGAAAGTGTACAACTCCAATTAGCTGGGTTAACCCATCTGATAGACTCATGGTTGGACCAGAGATGCTCCAACAAATGGAAACCATGGTAAGAAAGGTACAACAGAACTTGAAAGAAGCACAGGACAGACACAAGAACTATTCAGATTAGAAAACAAGACGCTTGGAATTTTAAGTAGGAGAGCATGTTTATTTGAAGGTCAAGGCCCAAAAGAGCTCATTGAAGTTAGGGAATTGTGCCAAGCTAGCACCCAGGTTGTGTCATCCCTTCGAGATACTAGCTCGAATTGGACTTGCGCAGGTGGAATCTGAAGGCGAGTTCTAGCAGGAATCCCTGCATATTCTGGACTGGAGAGAAACAACACTTCGAAACAGAGTGATTGCTCAGGTAAAGGTGCAATGGAAGCACTTTAGTCCTGAGGAGGCCACTTGGGAGTTGGAGGGAGATTTGCGGAAATCTCATCCAATCCTGTTCCAGTAAAGGAACAAACACTGAGGACAGTGTTTTACTAAAGGGGGAAAGGATGTGGCATCCCCAAAAATAAAATATTTTTGAAATTTAAAATTGGTGGAAATTTATTCCGTTTTTAGTTAATTCGAATTCGGAAATTTTTTTCCATTTATGGCAATTTCGAATTTCGAATTTGGTAATTGTAATTAATTATTTTGACTGTTGGGAACAGACATGATTTAACCCAACTAACTATTTGACTATGAAACTTGCATGGAAACAAAATATTTTATGTTGATTGCAGGAAGACAAATGGAACAACCATGTTAAATTTAGCTGACCATGACTGGATGAGTGGGGAAAATGTTGGAACTATCTCTGGGTTGATTATTACAAGTGGCAAATCAGTAATTTGGCCATTAGCAGTCCCTGAAAATCAGGGATTTAGAAAGCTGCGAAAATTCCCAAGGTAGGGAAAAGACCTAGGCAAATGATGAAAAGCATATGAGAGGAGGCAGGACATTATGAAGTATGCTGGGAAAAGAGACTATTGATTTTATTTCTTCTATGAACACTACTGAGTAAGTGTGAGGCAAGAGGAATCAACTGATGTTGAAGGACATTACAGAGGAGGAGTTTTTTCCAAGTTTTCCCTCATGGATTCATGGTCAGGCTAGGGGGTGAATCGGGCAAGTGATTTTGGCTGCCCTATTCTATGGTTGGGAGGAACGTGGTTGTTCCCTTTGTCTTCCCGCAGATTGGATTCAGATATGTTGATCTACACCTCTCTATTTTTGAATGGCTATGTCTCATTGATGTAATGTATATGTTGGGTGATTATATCTAATTGCAGTAATGTAAACTATTAGAATGATCATATATGTTCGTTGTGAGAAATATATGTGAAGGAAATCAGTATATATATATTTATAATACATCTGCTGGAATGTTCACATCTGACTGCTGAAATATATATTTGATTACGGAAGGTAAAATACTTTTGTGGATATAATCTGTCTGTTGTCGCAAAGTTCGATATAGACATCCCAACTCTAGAATCGGCCCTCCTGTAAGTAAAATGCTAAATGGAAGCACCTATAATTATATTTATATAAGTAAATAAGAAAAGGGGGAGATTAGCATCAATGGGGAAAATCCTTTCTATAGTCAAAATCCCAGGAAACCAAACATAGATCCCACGGAACATCGGTATATAATTACCAAACTCTTATGGAAGTGAAATTTATATTTAGGATGCATAGATCTAGTACTGTTGGTTTCTAATACATTGATTAGAAGAGAGTCTAAGTGAATATAATAGAAATTACTTTATACAAAAAACTATTGTCCTATTGTACCCTTTTATGAATGTCTCTCTACAAGTTGAGAATGGATTATCTTTGTTGCATCTCATTACTGTTATAAATACTAGTTTCCAAAAGTATACTAGCTGGAAGGATATGGATAGTCAATTCTTAAAGAGGATTTGTACTGTGGATTGGATTACTATTGTAGTAAGATAAAGCGTTGTAGTTGAAAATCCCACAAGTAAATTGTGATGCATATTTGAGTTTACCTACATATTGAATGCAAATGAAAAAATTCATAGCATATATATA
>JZKD02S1642241.1:23853-46786 GCA_000966675.3 Picea glauca
CAACATTTAATTGTCAACCCGAGAAGGTAGACTTAGAGGAACCAGCACAGGAAATGCAGGGCTGAAGAGGGGGTTTAAAGGATGCCAAGCTACTCTCTGAACTGCTAAAAGAAACACACTGGAAAGAGCTACTGTACCCTACTTTGCTCTGTACTACTCGGTACTACTTGGTACTAACCGGTACTGTTCTGTATATGCATGTAAAAGATAAACTGAAAACAGCTAAGTTCTTGCTACTTATCACTCCACACAACTCAGCAACCATCCTATGAAACTTTCTATTGTAATCAAATGAAACTTCTCTATCTCATGAGATACCCAAACTAGTTCCTGAAGGTTAAGCAGTCTAAATGTGAAAACTGAAGAAATGAAATCAATGGCTGAAAAGATAATGCTAAACCCTTGGTTGTAATGAAATGAAATACTACTTCTATCAAACCACTAAGAAAACTGCTGAAAGATGAAATCAAATATGAAATCTACTGTAAATAAAATGTATCAACTCTGTTTCCAGCGAAGGGGGCCCTGCCTTCTCTGTCAACAGTCTGGCTCACTCAATGCATATTGAGGATAAATAACAACAAACTGGTAATAAAGGAAATCATGTTAATGAAAACCCTACAGCCGAATGGCAATAACAAAAATCGTGTGAATGGAACAACTCTAAACTATTTTATTAAAAGATAAGGACAATACAACGCTTGGAGACCTCCATTCCTCTATCTGATCTATGCTATGTTTATTCCCCCCATTTCTCCAACATAGAAGCTCTCATCTCACGTTTTCCAACCCTCTGGCAATGCATGGCTTCTCTTTACATAGCGTTCCCCATCTCTGGCAATGCGTGGTATCCCTTTACAAACGTTTCAGATCTCTGGCAATGCTGCATAACGTTTCCAGCTCTCTCTGGCAATGTTACACCACGTTTCAGATCTCTGGCAATGTTACATAACATTTCCAGCTCTCTCTGGCAATGTTACACCACGTTTCAGATCTCTGGCAATGTTACATAATGTTTCCAGCTCTCTCTGGCAATGTTACACCACGTTTCAGATCTCTAGCAATGTTTACATAACGTCTCTAACCTCTGGCAGTCGTGGCTTTGCGCCCTAGAAGTTATAAAATAGTTTTAAGAATCCTTGACTTCAGAAGGATATGCTATCTATCCAATTTGCCAGCTCATCATACCATAAGATTTAGAAAAAGAGAATACATTGATAAGGTGTGGAGCCTCTACACAAGTATGTTTCAACCCATCATAAAATAATCATAAGTATTATCCTCTATAAGCCAACACCCTGCATTCTTGCAAAGTTCAGTTATTCTCCGCAGAAGAGGATTATTGTTGCATTTATAGTTGAATTCTTCGCTCATTTGTGGCTTTGGAGGCACTTCATGGTTTCTGTATACAATGGAATATATATGTGTAACAACACAGAAAGAATGTCATTTGCTAAACAAAAGACTTCAGGAGAGTAAACAATATCCTCAAGAACCAACAAGAAAATGTTATAAATCCGGAGCCCAACAACCACCTCGAGTTTTGGCATTTGCAAGAACAAGAGAACTCCATGCAACTTAAACCAATAAAATAACTAGTATGCCATTACAAGTAGGCAGAAGGGAAACCCTGTAATTCTTTTAAAAATAGTATTACATATCTTGTTCATAATTGAAACAAATGAACATCCCATACAGTGTTTTACTTCCAACAATAGAATTTGCCATCACAAAATGAGTTACCCTTAATAAACGGTGCTGAAACCATGACTTCATCTCCATTTCATAGTTTTGGATACCAGGAGTTGCATGTGTCAAGGACACTCACGACAAGAATGATGAAGTCATGAAATGCGAAAGATCAGAGCATGTCAAGGACTCCGATATGCCAAAAGGGACTATTGTGAGTCTCGAAAACCCTAAAGCCAAAACTCTGAAATCCCATCAAATGTTCATCTCAGTGGGTTATGTCAACCATCTGATCACTTCAGAGATTTTGTGATCATGAATTTTATAATGTTGGAGTCACCATGACTCAGAGGGAAAATCGTCGAAATCCTGTCAGTCATTCGATTAAGAAAAGAAGGGATCAGATTATGAAGTTTTGTGGGCCGTTCATCTGGCTCCATTTCGGGGATTGCGACTTGCCGAAATGCCAAAATGAAAAAATGTGAAAGATGTTTTGATTAGGCCCATGGTCACAGCTAGTGGGCATATGAAATAAGTGAAAGACACAGTACTTGAAATCTAATGGTGCAGGTCAATTTGATTATGATCAGAGGATTATGAAATATTCTTACTCTGAGTTTAACAGGAAGGCCTTGCCTAACCACTATCCTGTATCTAGATTTAAAAAAAGGAAGAAAACTATAGGGGTCTGTTTATATTTAAACATTTCACAGAGGAGTATAGAGTAATACTCTACTTTTACCTAAGTCTATTTGGTCATTTTCATCGTATGATTATGTGTACGGACTCACGCATGAGGCCTAGGCCATCAACCACCCAAAGTCATTTGTATTGTAAACTTATGGTAATGGGTTATTTGTAGGGTCTAATGCGTAAGGATTTGGCCATAAAGTCCCAAAGTCATTTGTGTTGTTAAGACTGTGGTAATGGTCATAGGTACAAGAAGATAGGAAAGTAATTATAATTATAGGAATTGAAATAAATATTGAATGAGGAGTAAACACTTATCGTCGATCATAAAACTTTAAGTTGAATGATAATGACAGTCGATGACAGTAAGGACTCTTGTAAACTTTTAGACTCAAGCCATATAACAAAAAGCTTACTTCCTTGAATCTCAAACTATTCAAGGATACTTATACAAACAATTTTTATTTTTTTTTCAGATAGTTTTTGAGGTATATTACATATGGTATCAGAGAAAAATCTACAAAACTAGGCCTAGTATGAGGGGAGAAACAATAGAATACTTGGCTAGGTGCCAACATTGTCAGTAGGTTAAGGTTGAGCACTAGCATCTAGCTAGCCTATTACAACCATTACTAGTACCAAAATGGAAATGGGAGATTATATCACTGGACTTTATAACAGGTTTGCATAAAACTCAGAAACATAATGATTCTATCATTGTTGTAATCGATAAACTCAGTAAGTTTCCACACTTTATTCTTATAAAGTCTTCTTTTAAAGCTATAAACATTGCTGAAATATTCATGAAATAAATTTTTTGACTGCATGGTATTCCTAAAATGGTGATTTTAGATAGAGGCGTAAAATTTACATTCGCTTTTTGCAAGGAATTGTTTGCAGGGTTAAACATTAACTTGAATTTCAGTACAATATATCATCCACAAACGGATGGATAAACCGAAAGGACAAACCAAATCATAGAGTATATGCTTCACATGTACGTAAGAACAAAACCAAGAAAGTGGGAAGAATACCTGCACTTGGTAGAATTTTCATATAACAATGGGTACCAAACTTCGGCTAAGTTGAGCCCTTTCAAAATACTGTATGGCAGAAAGTGTACGACTCCAATTATTTGGGATAACCCATCTGATAGACTCATGGTTGGACCAGAGATGCTCCAATAAATGGAAACCATGGTAAGAAAGGTACAACAAAACTTGAAAGAAGCATAGGACAGACATAAGAGCTATGCAGATCAGAAAACAAGACACTTGGAGTTTCAAGTAGGAGACCATGTTTATTTGAAGGTCAAGGCCTAAAAGAGCTCATTGAAGTTAGGGAATTGTGCCAAGATAGCACCCAGGTTTTGTCAGCCCTTCGAGATACTAGCTCGAATTGGACTTGTAGCATATCAACTTGCACTTCCAACTAATCTAAGAATTCATAATCTATTTCATGTTTCCTTGCTAAAAAAGTATATTCATGACCCTACTCATCGGATTGATTGGAACTTGGTGTAGGTGGAAATAGAAGGCGAGTTCTAGGTGGAACCCCTGCACATTTTGGACTGGAGAGAAATAGCACTTCAAAACAGGGTCATCGCTCAGGTAAAGGTGCAATGGAAGCACTTTAGTCCTGAGGAGGCCACTTGGGAGTTGGAGGGAGATTTGAGGAAATCTCATCCAATCTTGTTCCAAGAAAGGAACAAACACTGAGGACAGTGTTTTACTGAAGGGGGAAAGGATGTGGCATACCCAAAAATAAAATATTTTTGAAATTTAAAATTGCTGGAAATTTATCTCGTTTTTAGTTAATTCGAATTTGGAAATTTTTTTCCATTTATGGAAATTTTTAATTTTGAATTTGGTAATTGTAATTAATTATTTTGACTGTTGGGTAGAGACATGATTTGACCCAACTAACTATTTGACTATGAAACTTGTATGGAAACAAAATATTTTATGTTGATTGCAGGAAGACAAATGGAACAACCATGTTAAATTTAGCTGACCATGACTGCATGAGTGGGGAAATTGTTGGAACTACCTTTGGGTTGATTATTACAAGTGGAAAATCAGTGATTTGGCCATTGGTAGCCCTTGAAAATCAGGGATTCAGAAAGCTGCGAAAATTCCCAAGGGAGCAAAAAGACCTGGGCAAATGATAAATAACATATGAGAGGAGGCAGGATGCTGTGAAGTATGCTGGGAAAACAGACTATTGATTTTATTGCTTTTATGAACACTACTGAGTAATTTTGAGTCAAGAGGAATCAACTGATTATGAAGGACGTTACAGAGGAGGAGTTTTTTCCAAGTTTTCCCTCATGGATTCATGCTCAGGCTAGGGGCTGAATCGGGCAAGTGATTTTGGCTGCCCTATTCTATGGTTGGGAGGAACGTGCTTGATCCCTTTGTCTTCCCGTGGATTGGATTCAGATATGTTGATCTACACCTCTCTATTTTTGAATTTATATGTCTCATTGATGTAATGTATCTGTTGGGTGCTTATATCTAATTGCAGTAATGTAAACTATTAGAATGATCATATCTATTCGTTGTGAGAAATATATGTGAAGGAAATCTGTATATATATATTTATAATACGTCTGCTGGAATGTTCACATCTGACTGCTGAAATATATATTTGATTACGGAAGGTAAAATACTTTCATGGATATAATCTGCCTGTTGTCGCGAAGTTCGAAATAGACATCCCAACTCTAGAATTGTCCCTCATGTAAGTAAAATGCTAGACAGAAGCATCTATAATAATATTTATATAAGTAAATAAGAAAAGGGGGAGATTAACGTCAATGGGGAAAATTCTTTCTATAGTCAAAATCCCAGGAAACCAAACATAGATCCCACGAAACATCGATATATAATTACGAAACTCTTATGGAAGTGAAATTTATGTTTATGATGCACAGGTCTAGTACTGCTGGTGTCTAATAAATTGATTAAAAGAGACTCTAAGTGACTATAATAGAAATTACTTTATACCGAAAATTGTTGTCCTATTGTACCCTTTTATGAATGTCTCTCTACTAGTTCGCAATGGATTATTTCTGTTGCATTTCATTACTGTTATGAATACTAGTTTCCAAAAGTATACTAGCTGGAAGGATATGACTAGTCAATTCTTAAAGAGGATTTGTACTATGGATTGGATTACTACTGTAGTATGATAAAGCGTCGTAGTTGAAAACCCCACAAGTAAATTGTGATGCAGATTTGAGTTTACCTACATATTGAATGCAAATGGAAAACTTGATAGTGTATAGATATATATATGTATAGTTAAAGTGTGAAAAACAAAGGTCAATTGGGTTTCGGCGATTACAAATGCCGAATACATAAACAAAAGACCATGTTGTTTTCTGAATCCCAAAATGCGAAAAGGTTGTGGGCCTAGCACTTTGGGTTTTCGGTATTCGGGGTTTGGTGGTTACAAATGCCAAACACCAACACACAACAACTCCCGAATCGTGAAAATGTGAATGGAATATGGGCCGAGTACTTCTGGGTTTTGGGGTTTGGGATTTCACGGTTTATGAATACCCAATGCCACAAATAACAATTCTCGAATCGCGAAAAAACAAGTGGAGTGTGGGCCCGGTCCTTTTCGTGTTTCGGGGTTTACCAACTCTCGATGCAAAAGACCGCACAATGTCAAACACCGAATCGTGAAATCACGAAAAAGGTGTGGGGCCCAACCAATATCGAGTTTTGGCATTTCGTAATGCTTGATGCATGAACAACATACAATGTTAATCGCCGAACAACAAATTCGATTAGGTTGTGGGGCCACTTCGAGTTTCGGCATTTGCAAGAACAAGAGAACTCCACACAACTTAAACCAGTAAAATAACCAGTATGTCATTACAGGTAGGTGGAAGGGAAACCCTATAATTCTTAAAAATAATATTACATATCTCATTCGGAATTGAAACAAATGAACATCCCATACGGGGTTTTGCTTACAACGATAGAATTTTCCATCACAAAATGGGTTACCCTTAATCAACGGTACCGAAACCATGACGTAATCTCCATTTCAGAGTTTCGGATACCAGGAGTTGGGGGTGTCAAGGAAACTCACGACAAGAATGATGAAGTTGTGAAATGCGAAAGATCAGAGCATGTCAAGTACTCCGAAAGGCCGAGAGGGACTATTGTGAGTCTTGAAAACCCAAAAGGAAAAACTCTGAAATCCCGTCAACCGTCCATCTAAGTGGGTTATGTGAACCGTACAATCACTTCGGAGATTTTGTGATCATGAATTTTATAATGTTGGAGTCATGATGACTCGAAGGGAAAAACGCCAAAATACCATCATTCGTTCGATTAAGAAAAGAAGGGATCATATTATGAAGTTTTGTGGATCGTTGATCTGGCTCCATTTCGAGATTGCGACTTGCCGAAATGCTGAAATGTTAAAGACATTTTGATTAGGCCCATGGTCACAGCCAGTGGGCATATGGAATAAGCACGAGATCAAGTACTTGAAATCCAACGGTGCAAGTGAATTTGATTATGATCAGAGGATTATGAAATATTTGTACTCTGAGTTTAACCAGAAGGCCTTACCTAACCATTATCCTGTATCCAAATTTAAAAAATAAAAATAAAACAATAGGGGTCTGTTTATATTTAAACTTTTCTCGGAGGTGTATAGACTAATACTCTACTTTTACCTAAGACCATTTGGTCGTTTTCATCATGTGATTATGTGTATGGACTAATGCATGAGGCCTAGGTTATCAACTCCCCAAAGTCATTTGTATTGTAAAATTATGGTAATGGGTTATTTGTAGGGTCTAACGCATAAGGATTTGGCCATAAAGTCCCAAAGTTGTTTGTGTTGTTAAGACTGTGGTAATGGTCATAGGTACAAACAGATAGGAAAGTAATTATAATTATAGGAATTGAAATAAACATTGAATGGGGAGTAAGCAATTATCGTTTATCATAAAAGTTTAAGTTGAATGATAATGACAGTCGACGACAGTAAGGACTCTTGCAAACTTTCAGACTCAAGCTATATAACAAAAATCTTACTTGCTTGAATCTCGAACTATTCAAGGATACTTATACAATTTTTTTTTTATTTTTTTTCAGACAGTTTTTGAGGTATATTACATGTATGCATCATGGAAGAAAAAAGAAATTGCAGTAATAGAGATCGATGAGAATCAATGGGGAGATCCAAGGGTTATTTGAAAAGTATGAGCTACAATTACGCAGTGTGTCAGTAGGACAACAACATCTTCAACAAAATATATTTTGTTTTACAAAATGATATACATGAAATCCTGTAGAGATAACAAGAGGAAAGACCTTGTCAAGGAAAGCTAACATTTTAGGAACAAAGGGGGAGAATAGTCAGAAGTAGAAAGATAATAGTGATAGAGGGATTCATCTAGTTATGACAAGAAAAGATTGATGAAAGAGTCCCAGTAAGAGAGGTGAGCAATTTTGAGTATTCTACAGAGGATACAGCGGAAGCTAAAGATGAATAGGTCCAAGAATCAGAAGAAGAAGACTCTAGTTTAGATACAAATATTCTGCAGGCCTTAAATAAGAGAGTCCATCTTGTCAGGGGGAGTTTGTATTGGTTTAAGATCTGATACCTCCTAAAAATATTGCAACAGCTCAGGGGGAGCATGTATTCTTTGACATTGATGTCAAAGGGGGAGAAAAGAGTTTGGGTGCCTTTGTTGCCATCAATGCCAAAGGGGGAGATTATTGTCATGTTTTACTGGCAACATATTCTTGTCATTAATGGAAAGTACAACAACGATGATGGCTTAAGTACAGGAAGAATGTGCCAGGTGGGCACTAGAAGTATTTTGGGAAGACGCAGCAGAGAAAGCTCGATAAGATCAGAAGAGATAATGAAGAGTATGTGTGTTTCTCATTGATGGCAAAGATCACGCCCACCAGCGCAGTGATAATAACATGGCAATGGAAAGTTTACAGTTGGGAGACAACAATGGAAAACTTGCAGGCAAGGAAGATCAACAATGATGATGGAATGGAAAGATCAGAAGCATAAACTCTATTTCAGAGTTTCGGATACCGAGAGTTGGAGGAGTCAAGGAAGCAACTCACGACAGAAAATCACGAAATGCGAAACCTATCCATTTCGGAGTTTCGGATACTGGGAGTTGGAGGAGTCAAGAATCGAGACTCTTCATCATAGGAGTCCTGAAGTTGCAAAATGAGAAACTCCAAAATCCCGAAATAGACACGACAAAGGCCCGTGAAGTTTCAAAATCACGAAAAAATCTGGACCGTCGAATCATCAAGATTGTGGACCATTGATCTGACTCTATTTCAGAGTTTTGGATACCACGAGTTGGAGGAGTCAAGAGTCGAGACTCTTGATCACAAGAGTCCCGAAGTTTCGAAATGAAAAATGCCGAAGTCCCAAAATAGACCCAGGAGGTGAATGTGGCAGACCATGTCAGCCAGGACAGGTGGCAACCTACATCAGAAAGGACACATGGTGAAACAATATAAGGACAAGTGTCAAGTTGATTTGGCATTTCAAGAACCTATAAATCACAATTCTGAGTGACATGTGGCAGACAAATGGATCATGACATGTCATCGAGTGACGTCATTCCAGGAATTTAGTTTCAAGGATTGTGACATGGAGTTTCGAAGTTTCGAGGATCGCGACATGGAGCGTCAAGATATCGCATCACAAGAATTTTCAAAATCGAGAAATACCGAAATGTGAAATTGCGACATGGAGTTTCGGGGATCACGACATGGAGTTTCAGAGTTTCGGGAATCGTGACATGGGGAATCAAGATATCTCATCATAAGAATTTTCGAAATCGCAAAATTGTGAAATTCAAAATTGTGACATGGAATTTCGGAGATCGCGACTTGGAGAGTCGAGATGCCTCGCAACAGGAATTCACGACATGGGAAATTTTGGAATGCCGAAATGTGAGCGAAAGTTCTTTATGGATAAGCTCTTGGTCACCATCGATGGTCACATCGTCAAAGAGTTGTATAGAATATCTTGAAGAGACAAGCTCCATTTCGGATTTTGGGACATGGAGAGTCGAGACGACTCTTCACAGAATCCCCGAAATGTGAAATACGAAATGCGTGTTCAGAATTGGCCCCTAGTCATAACCTATGGTCACATCGACAAAGGCTCAAGGGAGGAGCTAGCACGAAGCTAATCTCCATTTCGGAGACTGCAACTTGGAGAGTCGAGATTCTTCACCACAGGAATGCCAAAATGCCAAAATGTCGAAGCACGAAATGGCAAAATCAACGCAAGGCCCCGTGCTTGTAATCCAACGGTGTTGGATACTTGGAAATCTGATCGAAGGGCTACTGTTTCTCTTCATATTTAATCGATCAGTTATGATTCAGTTAGTGCAACTGAATCATGACTCTTGGATGGTTGGCGATTCAGTTGCTGATGCGTTTTCTTGCAGGTTCATAGTGTAACTGCTAGAAACTACTGATGGTTTCTACTAGAGGATTCGAAGAGACTTCAGAGTGATCGCTAGAGAAGATGAAGAGTCTCGAGGCATCTTCCAGTGGTATGAAGACTGTTCATAGAGGCTATTGACACATGGAAGACCATTGGAGCCTGAAACTGCAACAGAGGGAATGAGCTCGACTGTGATAGAGAAGACGAAGAGTCTCGACTACTGGAGAGGCTAAGGAATCTCGAAATAACACCCAGTGATGATGGACGCATGGGTTTAACCACCAGAGAGACTGAAGAGTTGCAATGATGATTATGAAGATCACTCGACACCGGGAGAGAATGTAGAAGCATTGTGAATAAAGGATGCAGAAGATGCACACAAAGAATAAAACGCAAAATGTAGAAGAAATTGGCGGTTGTTGAGAGTGATTCAGGTGTGTAGAAGGAGGCAGAGTGTAGCAGCTGAAATGCACAGAAGAGGAATGGTGCATAGAAGGGACATGGCGCACAGAGTATAAAGTGCAGCAGAAGTAAAGAACAAAGATGCATAACTGAGACAGTAAAAGAAGGTTGAGGTACACTTGTAGAGAAAAACAAAAGATCATAAAGCGCAAGAAGATGCAGACAGATAGACACCGATACAGGAGAGCAGAGTAGCATAGAAGAACAGTGATAAGCCTAGTAAGCCAATGAAAACTATTGAATCACTGTAATAAGTTTCAATAGAAAATATTTATAATCAGGGTGGTATGGAGGTGCTAGGGAGGACTGTTGTCCTCCGAGCTTCAAGTGGGTCCTTGAACATAGGGAGTTGTATCTTCCATCTGGTTGCAGCCATAGAAACCAGGGGGGCATGGTGGTGCAAGGGAGAAATTTTGTTCTCTGTTTTACAGGTTGGTGCCTGTGTGTCTGGAATTTGGTGCTTCTATCTAGCTGGTGATGGAACACTTAGGGATTTGGTGCTTCCTTCTAGTGGGTGTTAGATAAACAAGGGAGTTGGTACTTACTTCTAGTGGGTGCTAGAGAAACCGGGGAGTTGATGCTTCCTTCTAGTTGGTGCTAGAGAAAACAGAGAGTTGATGCTCTCAACAAGTTGCAACTTGCAAAACAGAGGTTGTAGCCTCACAATGAGTTGGAGCTCATATGTATGATAATTTACAGAATGTAAAGATTACTTATCATACCAAGAAGAAGAGGTTTTTACCCTTTATGGGTTTCCTCAGTAAATATCTATCTCTGTATATTTCATATGTGTGACTGATGTCAAATGTTCTATTACTTACCTCTCTGCATTATTGTGATTGTCATAAAGTTCTCTGCAAAGACTTTAGAATAAGCATAATTGTTTAAGCACGGTAACAATTGATTCACCCCCCCTCTCAGTTGTCCAAAATGTTACTCTTCCCACCTAGGTTCAATTCTAAATGATTAACCTTACCTTACACTTTTGTGAATATATATATATACTTTGAAGAAAATATATAAAAAATAATTCACTTATTTCATCTTATAATCATAATTGAATAATTTAGAGAAAGTCATGAGAATATCTCAAATATATATGTATTTTTTTTTTTTTTATGGAACTATGGATTTAGTTCGATTTCCATTTAAATTAAGATCACTCACTCTACATTAATTAATGTGTGTAGATATAATGCAACTCTACAAATTATATAGATTAAATTGTTTTGGTTTACATACATTGTTGCAAATTACACATAAGTCAATTGAAACACAATCAACTTAACATAAAAAAAAAAAATTGTTCACTACAAAAGTAATATTATTGTATGTACAAAGTATTAAAATATTCTTGTTTATTTGTTGGATTTGAATATTTATACCCTTTAATATACATTGATTAACTTCCAATAAATGAACAAGAATATTTTGTACATACAACAATAACATTTTTGTGGTGAACATTTTATGTGTAATTAACAACTATGTGGGTAAATAAAAACTATTTAATCTATATGTTTTTGTTAATTTTGATAGCTATAGTGATGGATAAAAGATCAAGAGGAGATAATTAATGATATTAATGATTGATAATTAATAAGTATTTAATTATAATATATTAAAATAAAAGAGAAAGATCTTATCAAATTTAATGGCTTTTTTATTTTTTTGATAAGTTAAAAATAATATTAATAATAACAAATATATTTCAATGTTAATCATAAATAAAATATTTCAATATCAACCTAAGTAAAATATTTTTATATTAATTTTATTTAATAATTAATATCCAATAAAATTGAATTTGATTTATCAACATAAAATAATTAAAAGTAAAAAATATTATAGTAGATGTATATTTCTTTGTCAAATCTACAACCAATGACGACAACAAACCCGCAAAAACAAAGGAAGATAATCAACCTCCTAGGAAGAGTAAATAAAAAGGTGTCAGAACTGAATCTATAGAACAAGGAAATAATACACTCCCTGCTCAAGGAAATCATCAGCATGGAAGAAATCGATTTGCTCAAAGAAGACAACCATTTTCCAGGTACAAAGAATTTTTGTATGGATATTTTTTCTACTGTTCTAACTTTGGTCACAAAGTTGTAAATTGTTCCTTAAGACTTAGACATGAGCAATTAAGATTTCCAAGGAATAAATATATGCCACAACAACGAATGAGACACCCAAGTAAAAAACTGCCACAGATTGCAAATCACTTGATGGCTGGGAAATGACACAGTTTAGGCATAACAATCATTTTGACTCTTTAATCAACAAACCAGAATACTACATCTGCTATAACTATGGACATAAAGTTGTTTATTGTCGCTTAAGGAACTATAAATCAGATTTGAATTCCTCTGCTGAAAATGTCAAGGTTTGGAAGAAGAAATAAAGTGATAAGTGTGGATTAGTGTTGTCGGCTCAAAGACAAAAGAACCCCTAGAATATAGATAGTATATGTTCCAAGCACATGATTGGAGAAAAGGATAGGATTCTGCTTATAAGAAAAATCAAAACAGAAAATGTGATCCTTGAAAATGATGAACCAGGTAAAAACAAAGATAAAGGGATGGTGAGTTTAAGTAATGGAAAAGGAGATTCTCATGATGATCTTCCTATAGATGGGATGAAACATAACTTGCTCAATGTAAGTCAAATGTGTGATAGAGGATGTAAAGAGGTGGTCCTTTCCAAATACTATAAGATAAAGTCTATTAACTCAAGACAAGTGGTGGGTAAAATCATAAGGACAAGCAAGAATGTTGATGTTGAATCCTCCCCTGCAAGTAAAGAAGAAGATTCAGATACAATAAAAGAATGTTTAGTTAGTGTTTAACCCATGGAAGAAGTAGGAGAAGAATCATTTCATAAGTTGGAAGCAGAAGGTTTGAAGGTTGAGAAGTCAAACACCCAAATCAATTTCTTGAATAGTTCCATGACTCTGGATAAAATCTTGGATAGTCAGTGATCACCAAATGACAAATCCGGTATAGACTCAACAAGGTAGAAATCAATGCTCCTAAGAAACCTAATACAGGTCCTCCATCTGTGAAAAAGAAAAGCAAGTATGAGAGTGATTGTACTAGTTTTTTCTTGTGATTAAATATGGTCATAAAAGCCTTGGATTGTATTGTGACATCCCCAAAAATAAAATATAATTTAAAATTGCTGGAATTTAATTCCATTTTTATTAAATTCGAATTTGGAAATTTTTTTCCATTTATGGCAATTCTGAATTTCGAATTCGATAATTGTAATTAATTATTTTGACTGTTGGGAAGAGACCTTATTTGACCCAACTAACTATTTGACTATGACACTTGTATGGAAACATAATATTTTATGTTGATTGCAGGACGACAAATGGAACAACCATGTTAAATTTAGATGACAATGACTCCATGAGTGGGGAACATGTTGGAACTACCTCTGGGCTAATTATTACAAATGGAAAATTAGTGATTTTTCCATTGGCAGCCCCTGAAAAATCAGGGATTTAGAAAGATGCAAAAATTCCCAAGGGAGGGAAAAGACTTGGGTAAATGATAAATAACATATGAGAGGAGGCAGGGCACTGCCAAGTATGCTGAGAAAAGAGACTATTGATTTTATTGCTGCTATGAACACTACTGAGTAAGTGTGAGGCAAGAGAAATCGGCTGATGTTGAAGGACGTTACAGAGGAGGAGTTTTTTCCAAGTTATCCCTCATGGATTCATGGTCAGGATAGGGGGTGAATCGGGCAAGTGATTTTGGCTACCCTATTCTACGGTTGGGAGGAACGTGGATGTTCCCTTTGTCTTCTCGCAGATTGGATTCAGATATGTTGATCTACACCTCTCCATTTTTGAATGGTTATGTTTGATTGATGTAATGTATCTATTGGGTGATTATATCTAATTGCAGTAATGTAAACTATTTGAATTATCATATCTCTTCGTTTTGAGGAATATATGTGAAGGAAATTTGTATATATATATATTTATAATACCTCTGTTGGAATGTTCACATCTGACTGTTGAAATATATATTTGATTACGGAAGGTAAAATACTTTTGTTGATATAATCTGTCTGTTGTCACGAAGTTCGAAATAGACATCCCAACTCTAGAATTGGCCCTCCTGTAAGTAAAATGCTAGATGGAAGCACATATAATTATATTTATATAAGTAAATAAGAAAAGGGGGAGAATAACATCAATGGGGCAAATCCTTTATATAGTCAAAATCCTAGGAAACCAAACATAGATCCCATAGAACATCAGTATATAATTACCAAACTCTTATGGAAGTGAAATTTATATTTGCGATGCATAGATCTAGTATTGTTGGTGTATAATACATTGATTAAAAGAGAGTCTAAGTGAATATAATAGAAATTACTTTATACAGAAAAATGTTGTCCTATTGTACCCTTTTATGAATGTCTCTCTACCAGTTCAGAATGGATTATCTTTGTTGCATCTCATTACTGTTATGAATACTAGTTTCTGAAAGTATACTAGCTGGAAGGATATGACTAGTCAATTCTTAAAGAGGATTTGTACTGTGGATTGGATTAATATTGTAGTAAGATAAAGCGTCGTAGTTGAAAACCCCACAAGTAAATTGTGATGCAGATTTGAATTTACCTACATATTGAATGCAAATGAAAAACTGCATAGCATATATATATATATAGTAAAAGTGTGAAAGATAGAGGTCAATCAGGTTTCGGCGATTAGAAACGCCGAATACAAAAACAAAAGACCATGCCGTTTCTCGAATCCCGAAATGTGAAAAGGTTATGGGCTAGGGACTTTGGGTTTTCATAATTCGGGGTTTGGCGATTACAGATTCCAAAGACCAACACACAACAACTCCCGAAACTCTAAAATGTGAATGGAATATGGGTCCAGTACTTCGGGGTTTCAGAGTTCGGGATTTCGAGATTTTTGAATACCCAACGCCGCAAATAACAATTCTCGAATCGCGAAAAAAAAGTGGAGTGTGGGCCCGGTCCTTTTCGAGTTTCAGGGTTTACAAACTCCCGATTCAAAACACCGCACAATGTTAAACGCCGAATCGCAAAATAACGAAAAAGGTGTGGCGCCCAACCAATATCGGGTTTCGACGTTTGGTAATGATTGATCCATGAACAACATATAATAGTAATAGCTGAACCATGAATTTGATTAGGTTGTGGGGCCACTTCGAGTTTCGGCGTTTGCAAGAACAAGAGAACTCCATGCAACTTAAACCAATAAAATAACCAGTATGCCATTACAAGTAGGTGGAAGGGAAACCCTGTAATTCTTTTAAAAATTGTATTACATATCTCTTTCGGAATTGAAACAAATGAACATCCCATACAGTGTTTTACTTCCAATGATAGAATTTTCCATCAAAAAACGGGTTATCCTTAATAAACAGTATCGAAACCATGACTTAATCTCCATTTCGGAGTTTTGGATACTAGGAGTTGGATGTGTCAAGGACACTCACGACAAGAATGATGAAGTTGTGAAATGCGAAATATCAGAGCATGTCAAGGAATCTGAAATGTCGAAAAGGACTATTATGAGTCTTGAAAACCCGAAAGGCAAAACTCTAAAATCCTGTCAATCATTCATCTCAGTGGGTTATGTGAACCGTCCGATCACTTCGGATATTTTGTGATCATGAATTTTATAATGTTGGAGTCATGATGACTCGGAGGGAAAAACATCGAAATCTCGTCGGCCATTTGATTAAGAAAAGAAGGGATCAGATTATGAAGTTTTCTGGACCATTGATCTGGCTCCATTTCGGGGATTGTGACTTGGCGAATGCTGAAATGAAAAAATTGAAAGATGTTTTGATTAGGCCCGTGGTCACAGCTAGTGGGCATATGAAATAAGCGCAAGACACAGTACTTGAAATCCAACAGTGTGGGTGAATTTGATTATGATCAGAGGATTATGAAATATTATTACTCCGAGTTTAACTAGAAGGCCTTGCCTAACCACTATCCTGTATCTAGATTTAAAAAAAAAAAAAAAAACTATAGGGGTCTATTTATATTTAAACTTTTCAAAGAGGAGTATAGAGTAATACTCTACTTTTACCTAAGTTTGTTTTGTCATTTTCATCGTGTGATTATGTGTATGGACTAACGCATGAGGCCTAGGCCATCGACCCCCCAAAGTCATTTGTATTGTAAACTTATGGTAATGGGTTATTTGTAGGGTCTAACGCGTAAGGATTTGGCCATAAAGTCTCAAAGTCATTTTTGTTGTTAAGAATGTGGTAATGGTCATAGGTACAAGAAGATAGGAAGGTAATTATAATTACAGGAATTGAAATAAACATTGAATGAGGTGTAAACACTTATTTTTGATCATAAAACTTTAAGTTGAATGATAATGGTAGTCGATGACAGTAAGGACTCTTGTAAACTTTTAGACTAAAACCATATAACAAAAAGATTACTTGCTTGAATCTCGAACTATTCAAGGATACTTATACAAACAATTTTTATTTTTTTTTCAGATAGTTTTTGAGGTATATTACATATGGTATCAGAGAAAAAGCTACAACACTGAACCTGAATAGGGCCACATTAGTTGCTTATTATCTATTCTGATTTATGTAAAACTAATAAATCTTATGGTTACAAACAGAAAGCCCTTTCTATTTTTGTAAATTATGGAAGCTCAGGAGGGTGAAAAAATCCATGATGGAAGGAAATCCACGCAAGGACCTCCTAGAGATCCGAGACATAACATTGATGGAAGCTCACCCACGGAGGTGTTGGAAAGAATGAGGAATCTTATTGTTGAACTGCAGGTTTTCAAGGCTGACAATGAAAAATTGAAGAAAGCACAACATGAACAATAAAAGATAAATGAAGTCCCACTGTGTAGTATAGTAACCAAGAAAATCCCAAAAGACGATAACCATAACGAAGAAGTCAACAAAAGGGCCTCCAAGAATTCTGGACCGGAAACAAAGAAAGGAGACAGTTTGTCTGGAGGGAGACCTTCAGCTGAAGACAAAACTATACCAGATAGAAAAAGAAAACACGTAGACCACCTTAAAAGAGAATTTAAAAATATTAAACCAGCTAGCTTTGATGGAGAGTCCAGGACATGAGAAGAAGTTGAGGCATGGTTGTTGGAAATCAAAAAAAACTTCCAGATCTACAACTATTCCAACAACATGAATTTCAGAATGGCCATCTACAATCTGAAGGGGAAGGCTAGCATTTGCTGAAAAGACCTGAAATTGGCCAAGGGCATAAAGGAGAAACAGTTGGAATGGTCCAACTTTAAGAAGTATTTTAAGAAACAATACCTTTCTAAAAGCTATTATGAAAGGAAGACGGAAGAATTTTATGTGTTACGACTCAGAAAGATGACGATGGAGGACCTTATAGATAAATTTCTGGAACTACTAAGGTTTATACCATACATCTGGGAGGATAAGGTAAAAATCCAATGATTCTTAAGCTATTTACCACAGTTCTACAGGGACAGAATTGAGTATGAAAACCCTGAATCCTTGAGTGAGGTATTGAGCAAAGCATGAATGTGTTATGACTAGTATAAACAACAAGTAGAGTTTCCCAAGGTCTAGAAGGATAAGATGAAAGATCAAATGGAGCAGGGGAAGAAGGGATACCATCCAACTCCTTATCAAAATGTAGCAAAAGGTTTCCCAAGTAAGTATTTTAACTCCAATCATATGAATGCGCAAGGTAACAACAAACTGGTAAAACTGGGAACGAAGAAGTTTGGGGACAACTCCTGGAAACCATTAAAGTGTTGGGAATGCAGAGAGCCTCATCTATGGAGGAACTGTCTACGTTTAATTTCAGCAAATAGAACTATTGTTTACAATTTACAGGAAGCCTCGACAGTGGGAGATGTGGGCAGAAGCCTGCATCAGATAAATGAAACCATAGATGGTCGACAAGCTGACCACCAATCCTCGGTGGTAGAAATCGAAGGTAAAATCAATGACACTCAAATTTCTGTTTTAATTGACCCTGGAGCTACATTAAGTTATATTACTCCTGATGTAGTAGAGTTGAATAAACTTAAGAAACTGAAGCACGCAAAATCATGGCTTGTACAACTAGAAACAGGTACTAAAAGGAAAGTAATTGACTTTATTTATGCTTTTGAGTTCAACTTAGATGGTCAAAAGATAAGGACCAATCTGAACATCCTACCACTAGGATCTTATGATATGATTATCGGGATGGGTTGGTTGGAACAACACAAAGCAATACTAGACTGTTATACAAAGATACTTAGCTATAGAGATGATTTTGGCACTATTAGAATAGCCCAAGGCATACCAAAACCTATATCAGTCAAACAAGTTTCAGCAATGCAACTCAAGAAATGTATTAGAAAGGGATGTCAAGTTTATGCCATCCAAGTGACGAATCTATTAGAAAAAATAGATAATCCAAAGTTAGAAGACTTTGTTGTCCTACATGAATTTAGAGACATGTTTGTGGATAAGATACTAGAATTACCTACTAGAAGACAAATACACTTCTCCATAGACCTACTACCCGATTCAGCCCCTATCTCAAAAGAACCTTACCGAATGAGTCTACTAGAACTGACAGAATTAAAAATACAATTACAAGAATTGTTGGACAAAGAGTATATCAGACCAAGTGTCTCACCATGGGGAGCACCAGTCCTCTTTGTGAAAAAGAAAGATGGTACTCTAAAACTATGTATCGATTATAAACAACTAAACAAACTAACTATTAATAACAAATACCCCTTACCAAGGATAAACGATCTATTTGATCAAGTAGGCGGGGCCAAGATCTTTTCAAAGTCGGATTTATGATCTGGTTATCATCAAGTTAGGATAAAGGGAGAGGACATAAGCAAAACATTTTTTTGGACAAGATATGGGCACTACAAATTCGTAGTCATACCTTTCGGACTCACGAACACACCAGCCACGTTTATGTGCCTGATGAACAGTATTTTCAATCAATACTTGGACAAGTTTGTGGTAGTATTTATCGATGAAATTCTAGTCTATTCAAGGATGGAAGAAGAAAATAATGAACACTTAAGGATAGTTCTGCAAACATTGAGGAAACACAAATTGTACGCCAAATTTGACAAGTGTGACTTTTATCCGAAAAAAATACAATATCTAGGACATGTAATTTCAGGAGAAGGCATTGTCGTAGACCCGGAAAAAGACAAAAGCCATTATGGAATGGTCGATACCTAAGGATGTAGTAGATATACGGTCATTCATGGGAATCACCGGATATTACCACAAGTTTATAGAAGGGTTTTCCAAGATAGCCTACCCTAACACGTCATTACAAAAGAAAGGAACCAAGTTTAACTGGTCAGAGAAGTGTTAAGACATTTTTAACAAACTGAAGGGATTATTGACAACTGCACCTATATTGAAGGTAGCAGACCCAGATAAGACTTCACCTTATGTGTTTATGCAAGTAAAGAAGGACTAGGTGGTGTCCTAACTCAGGAAGGGCACGTGATTTGTTACAAGTCCCGAAAATTAAAAGAACATGAGAAAAATTATGTCACTCATGACCTAGAATTGGCAGCAGTAATACATGCCCTAAAAATGTGGTGACACTATATATTGGGTAGAAAAATCCTACTATTGATGGATAATAGCGGGGTGAAATATTTGTTTAACCAACCATATCTTAATGCAAGACAAGCAAGGTGGCTAGCCTTCTTGAGGGAATTCAACTTCGAGGTCAGACATATCAAGGGTAAGGGAAATAAAGTAGCAAATTCTTTAAGTAGAAGAGTCCATGGGTTTTTTGAGATAAACATCAGTAGGGCGGAAAGTGATTTGGAACAAAGAATAAGGATGATAGATATTAATGACGAAAATTACACTAAGATAATGATAGAATTACAAAACAGTACCGCCAACTGTGACAAACCATATCTAAGCATCGATAAGAAAGGACTATTATGACTTAAAAATAGACTTTACATACCAGATTCAACAAAATTGAAATCAACAATTTTGGACGAAGTGCATAAGAAACCGTATTCTGGCCATCCAGGTTACTAGAAAACAATAACACCACCTATAAAACTATTTTTTTGGCCTAGTATGAAGGGTGAAACAGCAGAATACTCAGCTAGGTGCCAAGATTGTCAGCAGGTTGAGGTCGAGCACTAGCATCTAGCTGGCCTATTACAACCATTACCATTACCAGAATGGAAATGGGAGACTATATCACTGGACTTTATAATAGGTTTTCCTAAAACTCAAAAATAGAATGATTCTATCATGGTTGTAATCGATAAACTCATTAAGTTTCCACACTTTATTCCTGTAAAGTCTACTTTTAAAGCTATAAACATTGCTGAAATATTCATGAAATAAAATTTTAGACTGCATGGTATTCCTAAAATGGTGATTTCAGATATAGACGTAAAATTTACATTTTCTTTTTGCAAGGAATTGTTTGCAGGGATAAACACTAACCTGAATTTCAGTACAAGCTATCATCCAAAAACGGATGGATAGACTGAAAGGAAAAACCAAATCATAGAGGATATGCTTTGCATGTACATAAGAACAAAACCAAGTAAGTGGGAAGACTACCTGCACTTGGTAGAATTTGCATATAACAATGGATAACCTGTCTGATATACTCATGGTTGGACCAGAGATGCTCCAAGAAATGGAAACCATGGTAAGAAAGGTACAACAGAACTTGAAAGAAGCACAGGACAGACAGAAGAGCTATGTAGATCAGAAAACAAGACACTTGGAATTTCAAGTAGGAGACCATGTTTATTTGAAGGTCAAGACTTGAAAGAGCTCATTGAAGTTAGGGAATTGTGCCAAGCTAGCACCCAGGTTTTGTCGACCCTTCGATATACTAGCTCGAATTGGACTTGTAGCATATCAACTTGCACTTCCAACTAATCTAAGAATTCATAATGTATTTCATGTTTCCTTGATAAAAAAGTATATTCATGACCCTACTCATAGGATTGATTGGAACTTGGTGCAGGTGGAACCCAAAGGTGAGTTCCAAGTGGAACCCCTGCACATTCTCGACCGGAAAGAAAAAGTACTTTGAAACAGAGTGATCGCTTAGGTAAAGGTGCAACAGAAGCACTTTAGTCCTCAGGAGGCCACTTGGGAGTTGGAGGGAGATTTGCGGAAATCTCATCCAATCCTATTCCAGGAAAGGAACAAACACTGAGGACAGTGTTTTACTGAATGGGGAAAGGATGTGGCATCCCCAAAAATAAAATATTTTTGAAATTTAAAATTTAAAATTGCTGGAAATTTATTCCGTTTTTAGTAAATTCTAATTTGGAAAATTTTTGCCATTTATTGAAATTTCAAATTTCAAATTTGGTAATTGTAATTAATTATTTTGACTATTGGGTAGAGACATGATTTGACCCAACTAATTATTTGACTATGACACTTGTATGGAAACAAAATATTTTATGTTGATTGCAGGAGGACAAATGGAACAACCATGTTAAATTTAGTTGACCATGACTGCATGAGTGGAGAACATGTTGGAACTACCTCTGGGTTGATTATTACAAGTGGAAAATCAGTGATTTGGCCATTGGCAACCCCTGAAAATCAGGGATTTAGAAAGCTGCGAAAATTCCCAAGGGAGGGAAAAGACCTGGGAAAATGATAAATAACATATGAGAGGAGGCGGGACGCTGCCAAGTATGATGGGAAAAGAGACTATTGATTTTATTGCTTTTATGAACACTATTGAGTAAGTGTGAGGCAAGAGGAATCAACTGATGTTGAAGGACGTTACAGAGGAGTTTTTTTTAAGTTTTCCCTCATGGATTCATGGTCAGGCTAGGGGGTGAATCGGGCGAGTGATTTTGGCTGCCCTATTCTATGGTTGGGAGGAACGTGGTTGGTCCCCTTGTCTTCCCGTGGATTGGATTCAGATATGTTGATCTACACCTCTCTGTTTTTGAATGGCTATGTCTCATTGATGTAATGTATCTTTTGGGTGATTATATCTAATTGCAGTAATGTAAACTATTAGAATAATCATATATGTTCGTTGTGAGAAATATATGTGAAGTAAATCTGTATATATATATTTATAATACGTCTGTTGGAATGTTCACATCTAACTGCTAAAATATATATTTGATTACAGAAGGTAAAATACTTTCATGGATATAATCTTTCTGTTGTCATAAAGTTTGAAATAGACATCCCAACTCTAGAATTGTCCCTCTTGTAAGTAAAATGCTAGACGTAAGAATCTATAGTTATATTTATATAAGTAAATAAGAAAAGGGGGAGATTAACGTCAATGGGGAAAATTCTTTCTATAGTCAAAATCCCAGGAAACCAAACATAGATCCCACGAAACATCGGTATATAATTACGAAACTCTTATGGAAGTGAAATTTATGTTTATGATGCACAGATCTAGTACTGTTGGTGTCTAATACATTGATTAAAAGAGACTCTAAGTGAATATAATAGAAATTACTTTATACAGAAAATCGTTGTCCTGTTGTACCCTTTTATGAATGTCTCTCTACTAGTTCGAAATGGATTATCTTTGTTGCATCTCATTACTGTTATGAATACTAGTT
>JZKD02S1642241.1:46836-59489 GCA_000966675.3 Picea glauca
AAAAGGTTGTGGGCCTAGCACAGAGAGTTGATGCTCTCAGCAAGTTGTAGCTTGCAAAACAAAGGTTGTAGCCTCACAATGAGTTGGAGGTCATATGTATGATAATTTACAGAATGTAAAGATTACTTATCATACCAAGAAAAGGTTTTTACCCTTTGTGGGTTTCCTCAGGAAATATTTGTCTATGTATATTTCATATGTGTGATTGATGTCAAATGTTTTATTTCTTACCTCTCTGCATTATTGTGATTATCATAAAGTGCTCTACAAAGAGTTTAAAATAAGCATGATTGTTTAAGCACGGTAACAACTGATTCACCCTCCTCCTCTCAGTTGTTTAACATGTTACTCTTCCCACCTAGGTTCAATTTGAAATGATTAACCTTACCTTATACTTTTGTGAATATATATATATACTTTGAAGAAAATATATAAAAAATAATTCACTTATTTCATCTTATAATTATAATTGAATAATTTAGAGAAAATCATGAGAATATCTCAAATATATATGTTTTTTTTTTTTTTTAAATAAAACTATGGATTTACTTTGATTTCCATTTAAATTAAGATCACTCACTCTACTTAATTAATGGAATGTGTGTAGAGAGAATGGAACTCTACATTTCGCCAAATTTTAATGACTCAAGATCATAAATAAAATACCCCCAAATAACAAAATTATATAGATTAAATTGTTTTGGTTTACATACATAGTTGCAAATTGCAAATTACACATAAGTCAATTGAAACACAATCAACTTAACATAAAAAAAAATTGTTCACTACAATAATATTTATTATACGTACAAACTATTAAAATATCCTTGTTTATTTGTTGGATTTAAATCTTTATACCATTTGATATACATTGATTAACTTTCAATAAATGAACAAGAATATTTTGTACATACAACAATAACATTTTTGCGGTGAACATTTTATGTGTAATTAACAACTATGTGGGTAAACCAAAACTATTTAATCTATATATTTTTGTTAATTTTGATAGCTATAGTGATGGATAAAAAATCAAGAGGAGATAATTAATGATATTAATGATTGATAATTAATAAGTATTTAATTATAATATATTAAAATAACAGAGAAAGATCTTATCAAATTTAATGGTTTTTTTTAATTTTTTTCATATAAATTAAAAATAATATTAATAATAATTAATATATTTCAATGTTAATTATAAATAAAATATTTTAATATCAATTTAAGTAAATATTTTTATATTAATTTTATGTAATAATTAATATTCAATAAAATTGAATTTGATTTATCAATATAAAATAATTAAAAGTAAAAAAATATTATAGTAAATGTATATTTTTTTGTCAAATCTACAACCAATGACGATAACAAACCTGGAGAAACAAAGAAAGATAATCAACCTGCTAAAAAGAGTAAAGAGTTGATGCTAGAAAAAACAGAAAGAGAATGGAATGTGTGTAGAGAGAATGGAACTCTACATTTCGCCAAATTTTGATGACTCAAGATCATAAATAAAATACCCAAAATAACAAAGTTATATAGATTAAATTGTTTTGGTTTACATACATTGTTGCAAATTACACATAAGTCAATTGAAACACAATCAACTTAACATTAAAAAAAAATAAAAATTGTTCACTGCAAAAATAAAATAATATTATTGTATGTACAAAGTATTAAAAAATTCTTATTTATTTGTTGGATTTGAATCGTTATACCATTTAATATACATTGATTAACTTCCAATAAATGAACAAGAATATTTTGTACATACAACAACATTTTATGTGTAATTAACAATTATGTGGGTAAACCAAAACTATTTAATCTATATATTTTTGTTAATTTTGATAGCTATAGTGATGGATAAAAGATCAAGACGAGATAATTAATGATATTAATGATTGATAATTAATAAGTATTTAATTATAATATATTAAAATAAAATAGAAAGATCTTATAAATTTAATGGTTTTTTTACTTTTTTGTCTACATAAGTTAAAAATAATATTAATAATAACAAATATATTTCAATGTTAATCATAAATAAAAGATTTCAATATCAACCTAAGTAAAATATTTTTATATTAATTTTATGTAATAATTAATATCCAATAAAATTGAATTTGATTTATCAACATAAAATAATTAAAAGAAAAAAAAATATTATAGTAGATGTATATTTCTTTTAGTTACTAATATGAATTTGACACATGATATATCCTAACATAAATCCATGTAGAGTGATGGATCATTAATAAATAATTGTTTCTTACATTGTAAAGAAGAAACAAACGTTTAACATTTATTGGGTTTATTTTAATATAAATCACCAAAAACTAAAAAAACAATTTCTTTTGTTGTTTTGTTGACTTTAGAAAATCTTTTGACATGGTTCCTAGGAAAAATCTTTGGAATGGGTTGGAAGAGATAAAAGTGTCTCTCAAGTTGAGGGTTGCTACAATAAGGATGTATGAGAATGTTATTGCTAAGTTTAAAAACAATGAGGGCTGGTCAAAAGAGATTAACTGCAATATCATAGTCAAACAAGGTTGTCCCTTGTCCCCTATCCTTTTTGGCATATACATTGATAAGTTAGAAGAATGCTTGGAAAAAGAAGGTTGTGTCGGCCCTACTCTCACTGGTATAGTCATCAATCTTCTTCTTTATGTCGATGATATCCTTCTTCTGACAAGGAGTCCCCATGATCTTGAAAACCAACTAAGAATCCTCAAGGATTTTTTCTCCAATATGGATCATCGTTCTTATGACAAGGAGTCCCCATGATCTTGAAAACCAATTAAGAATCCTCAAGGATTTTTTCTCCAATATGGGTATGACTGTTAATACCGATAAGGCTAAGGTCATGATTATTAAATCCAATAAAATCCCTTATGACACCTTTGTATATGAAAACAACAACTTGAACGAAGTGACTTCATACAAATATCTTGGAATTGATATTCACCACAAGATGAATTGGAATTATAGCATTGAGAAAAGGATTATTAGGGGATGGAAAGCTTATTATGGGCTTGAAAGCAATTGTAAAGCTGATGTTTGGAGTTGGGATAAGAAGAACTCCTCTTTGAGACTCTTGTTACACCTGTTATTCTCTATGGATGTGAAGTCTGGAGCTGTAGTATCTCTTTTGAATCCTTGAGAAACATGAAACAGATACAAAGAATTTTATAACCTATAATCTCAAAATTAAAGGAAATATGCCCTATCTCATCCTCCTCTTAGAAACAAGCCTCACCCCCATTGAGAGCATGGCTATGAATAGATACCTAATGTATAAGAAAAAGTTAAACAACATGGAAGACAAGAGGCTACCTAAAATTGCTTCAAAATCAAGCCATAACCACCATTGACCCAAGGGAAGATGGCATAAAGACGACCAGTCTTGGCTAAACTATAGGGGAATCATGGAAGAAACCATTTTGCAGAATAAAGATACTATTAAAGAAAACATCAAATCAAAATTTAAGAAAAAAATGTATTGTGATAAAGAGTTAGAGGAAAAAATAAAATTAAAGTATTATAAAGATGTAATCAACCCTACTCTAGAAGTTCAAAATTATCTATCTATTTTGCCAAGAGTAAAGAAAAAAATAAGCATTGCTAAGATAAGAACAAATTCTCACGAGCTCCATAGTGAAACTAGGCGTTTGTCAATTCCTAAAACGCCATGGGATGAAAGACTGTGTCACCTTTGTGACAATAAGAAGGTTCAAGATGAAAAGCACTTTCTCTTAGATTGTCAAGCCTATACTCATATTAGATATCATTTTCAAAATAATTATCACACTTCCAACCTTTCTAACCTCTTAATTCAACAAAAATATGGTTTATCTTAATGATTTTCGAGCATAGAAACAAAATTCTAAAGAATCATAAGTAATCACTTACGCTCTTAAGGTTTGATAGACCAATTCGATCTTAGTAGACATTAATCATCATCATTAGTGATTAATAATTAATACTTAATTAATTATAATAAAAAAAAACCCAATTATATATAGTTGTATTTTTAATTAGATTGAAGTATATAACAATAAAAGGCTTTTGTTTCAATCACATTAATTGAATCGCAATTCAAAGGATTTGCGTCTAGTTTGATATGGAACCTGAAAAAAAGATCAGAAAATTAATTAAATATTAATTATAAATCAGTAATAAGTTCTTGGCTATTATATATTAAAAGAAAAAGAAAAGACTGTCAAATTTAACATTTACTTTTTTGTATTATGTTTTTTTTATAAAAAGGAAATATTAATTATTAATCACTAATAAGTTGTTAGCTATTATATATTAAAAGAAAAAGAAAAAGAAAAAACACTGTCAAACTTAACATTTACCCTTTTGTATTATGTTTTCTTATAAAAAGGAAACTCCCATGTAGAGAGACGGTGCCAGCCAGCTGCGTTCTTCAATCTGTATCATTATCCACTCAAGAAATTTTATAGATCTGGGTTAGAATAACTTTCGATCACCAACACAACCCTAGATATGGATTTTTTCTTTTATCCTCTAAAATCTCAGCTTGTGTCTTTGCTTCAGTTGATCGCCGTAACTCCTCTGGTACAAGCAATTCAGCCATCAGGTAAAAATTTCACACATATATAAGGTTGACTAGTTGAACTCCACTAGATTAAATAGATCTTAGTATTGAATTCTATGCAATGTATTCTGAGGTTCTTTGTTTGACCCTCTCATGAGCGATAGATCCAAGGTTTGAATTTAAGCTAGTTTTTAGTTACAATCACTGACTCGTTGAGAATTTAATAATATATTTCAGGGATTACATAGTCCGGTTTTCAACCTGCCGACGTTCGTGGTGTTAAAGGGATATGCGAGTTGAAAGACATGGTGACAACTTTTGCGGAGATTGATGACAGTGGCAGTAGCAACAACAGAACTGAGAATTTATACCACTATCTAATTATTGTGCAGAACCGGTGTAAATATTGTAATGCTAAGAGTGTAGACGTTGAGGTTTCTGGCTACCTTCTCCGAAATGAGATTGTGGTGTCAGCCTGCCAGTGCTACCTTTTATGGATGCCCGGACTTATGATCGATTCTGTTTTTCGACACCGTTATGAGCCATGGCCTTATGATTGCCTAGAATAAAGATGGATTATATATATAGAGGACAGTACATAGGACATGGTGTTAGTTTTTACTTAGTTTGATTAGTTTATTGCTCTCAGTTTCCTCCTTTAGTTTTTAGAGTTCAAGTTTTGAATTATAGAACATAGAGATACATATTTCATCTCAAGATTTTGATTCAGCACATTAAAGGATAGAAATATAAATTTAGCTGTAATAAATGTAATAAAGAGAAATACATCTTGGCATTTTATTTCTAGCATGTAATATGAACCCTTTTAAGTAATAAATACCAACAAGTTCTATCCTCTAATAATGAGACGTCTAAATTTAGTTGTTAACTTTTCTGGATTTTATTTTTGCTTATGCATTATAGTGTATTAAGTTTACATCTTATTGATCTAGTGTAGTAGTACAAGTAGTTGATGTGTTTCAATGTTATTATAGTTATTGAAATTTGGGATAGGTTTCTATTTTATGGATTTGACTGCTAAAGTTTATATAGGTGTGATCTTTTATATTTTTTTATTTTATAGATTTTAATGTTAAAATCTAAAGTCTGCATACTTTACCGAGTCTTGATTCCATGTGATTTTTTAGGAGGAAACATATGTTTTTAAGTGTTAAACTCACTCAAACTATACTATATTATTCCTCGAGATGAAATTCTCAAAAAAAATTTAAGATGTCATTTCCAACCAAAACAATGTTGAACATACCATTTTCAAAAAACCAAAGCAAAGTTGAACATGCAATTTTCAAAATACCAAAGCAAAGTTGACTTTCTTTTCACTATGATCAACTTAAACCAAAGAAAAATTGACTTTCTTTTCATTACGATCAACTTTGATAGACTAGAAGTGAATATGAGAGATTTGGTTGATTATTCAAGATTTTAATAGACATCAGTTGTTGAGACTATTAAAATCAATTATTGATTTAAAGTAAAATTTATTTGACTTTAAGTCATTATGATAAACTTGTTTAACCTTGTTAATGAGTATGGTAGCTTTGGTCTAAATTGTTGTTATAGTTGACTATATATCACTCATAAAGTTGACTTTTGGTTGATATCCTTAACTTCAATATGGTTGACTCTATGGTAGATACATGGTTATTAGTGATATTGTTAATTCTAACATGCTTTACTTTATGGTTATTTTTTATATTGTTAGTTCAATATGGGTGACTAGCTATTGTTAACAACTCTTTATTATGATTGGCTATTGCTGGTTTTGGTTTGTTAACATTGACCATGTTCTTTTAGTGGTTGAATAAATATGATTGTGAACCTTTTTTAGTACATTAAACTTTTGTTTAACTTTGTTGAGTATGGTAGGGTAGGTCTAAATGGTTGTATAGTTGACTCTATGATGGACACATGGTTGACATGATTATCTTTGTTATTGTTAACTTTCATATGATTTATTTTATGGTTGATAGATAGTTGACATGGATATATTTATGATACTTATTATTGACAATGATGTATGGTTGAATTTGGTTGTCTACTGGTTCACTATGGTCGAATTTAGTTGGCTATAAGTTACTATGGTTAAATATTAATAACTATGATTAACATCACTTGAATGTGATTTATCATTCTTTATTTTGGTTTGTTATGGTTAACCATGTTTTTTTAGTGGTTGAATAAGTGTAATTATAAATGACTTTAATTGAATTTTATTGATAATCCTTAACGTTGGTTGACTACAATGCATTATGGTTGAAAATAGTTAGATTTTAAATTAGTGAAAACATATTAGTAAAAATAGAAATAGGATGGAATGTGTGGTTAAAACATTTCACAAATTTTGTTCACTTCTCCATACCAAAACTACTAAGAATAATTTGTGAAGCTAATGAAAAGAGCTTGTCACATTCTAGGCTATTGAGTTTCATTTTGTAATGAGAATAATTGGTTTCATATGAGGTAATGGTCTCTATAGTTCCAATTCTAGGTTTCTTTTCAATATTATATTATGTTGATAACAAGTCTAAAATCAAAATAGTGACTAAGGGAGAACCCAAGGACCCTATATTTTTGCTAGTATATGGAGGTCATGTTGTAGGACATACATATTTATATTGATATGGTGAATTTAGATTAATATCATCTTTATCTATAGAGAAGCTTTTCGTGATTCACTTTACTTTTTATTTACATATTTTTTTTTATCATAATTGTTGTTAAAATTTAAGCAATATTATTTAAGTTCTTAGACTATGCTAGATACAACTGAATTAATACATAAAGGGTGAAATGTCAAATTCTTAACAATAGCAATGGAAGGTGGATGATGGAGCATGAGAAGGAGTAACTCCTCTATTATCGAAAAGTTCATAAGAAGGTGTGGATGCATTTTGCCCATTTGAAAACTTTCAATCAATCCAAAAACCTAATACTTTGAAATAGAAAGGGTGAAAGGGTATAAGGGTGGAAAGATTTAGGAGAGACTACTAAAAGGTACCAAATGAAATGACTCATGGATTTATTTGAATTAATTGGAATTACATTGAAAACAATAATTGTTCAATTCTTTGGATAAATCGATTAATTTTTAGAGTTATGGAAATAAACTTGAGGAAGGAATAAATGATAGCCTTTTAAGGTTCCAACTACATAATGGGGGAGAGAATAAGGCATATCATTCTTACATTAGAAAAAATATAAATTAAAATACTCCAATGATCCAGATTATTTTGGGCACGGAATGAGAGCAGAGATATAATAAAGAATTCCACAGAGATATTGCAGATATCCAACAATATAACATAAATGTATTAGAGATGCAACCATAAACACAGGTATACAGTAATACACGATTTCTATTAATGAAAGAAATGTACATACTGTAAAAATACAGAGTGAAAGACTCACTAGAATGGTGGGAGCTTGTCTCTGAGAAGAGATGTGATGGCTACTCACATTCGCAAGAAGATGATTACAATGACGCTTTGAAGGAATTTTTACAATAAACAACAACGTCAAAAACCATAGACATCCAAAAACCTAACCCTAGGAGATGAAGTGCCAAAAGTCATGTGGGCCCCATTTAGGTAGGTCAGTAAATCAACTTCTCAGAGTCATAACTTTTGCATATGATCTTCATTTTAGGCACACGATACATCATTAGAAAGATATATCTCAGGACTACAACAATTGAAAACAAATATGATGATGATATTTTTCAATTGATAGATTGCCAAAAGACGTTGTTTAGGGCCTCAAAACGACTCTGGAAGTTCATGACCCGAAAAATTGCCAAAAATAGTAAATTACCAAAATTGCAAGAAAATTGTTTTGAGCAAGTTGGAAAAGGTGTTTGGCCACCGATATCCACCTGGATCAATCGTCCCTCCTTAGGAATCAATGGTCTCCATTGCGTTGAGTGCCCGGGGGAGAGGAACAAGTGTTTGTTGAATCTGCATCTTGATGAGCTCCTTACCTTGTTGGGGAAGTTGCGCTACTTACCTTGTTGAAGGTTGTCATGAACATGTGGCTGGAAGGGTTGGACCTATTTACCCAGTCTAGCTACATGAGGTGCATGTTTGCAGAAGGAATCTTTACACTTTGCTGCAATCTTTTCATCCTACTTCTATTGGATAGAAGGTGCTTGGGCCGAGGCTATAGTGGTTGCAGTATCCTCATGTTCACCCTTTGAATAGATTATGAAGAAGGTGAATTTTTTAGTATGAGATACTATCTTGCGACACTGTTTAGGTGGGACAATAGTTAGAACTACCTCTAGTATTCTGTAGAGATGACCCCCTAGAGAAACAATGACACTGTGAGGTCGAGACTCATAAAAAAGATGGTTCTTACACATATATGGTTGGACCAAGAGAACATCTAGACATGCAGTGGGGAAACATCACATAATACCTCATCCTTGAATAGTTGGATGGCATATGACAATCAACACTATTGGTTGACACAAAGATCTCGTCCCTGGCAAAGCCACCTGATGTTGTAAGGTTGCAGGTGTGGTGTTGTCGACAATCCCAACTGTTTGACGACCTCTCCTGAGATGAGGTTCTTTTGGCTTCTACTATCAACAATAAAATGTAGCAAGGTCCCCTTCACCCACATCTGTGAATGAAAACTATGCTCCCCCTCTTCAAGATTTGTTAGTTCTTTTGGTTGAATTACTACGGTCGAGACAATACCAGTGGGGTCTTCGTTGATGATCTATATTTTACCAATATTTTCAGAGTCATATTTTGAATCAGGGTTCGAATCCTTATCTTTGATCTCTACCACCAATGATTGTTTTGAGGGACATTCATTGGTATTGTGCCAGGGGATTTTGTGGAAATCAAACCATTTTTCGGTGCGCTTCTTTTTCTTCCCATGACCCTTCTTTTCCTGTGGCTTGGACTAGTTTTTGGGAGACTATTTGTTAGGGCGATATTTATCATACTTTGGTTGTTGCAGATTTGCAGACCCAAAATCCCGTTTATTCTGGAGCTTAAATTTATTCTCGATTTTAACATCATATGAATAAGAAAAACTGAGTGATGATATATCTAGAAAATCCATCTCAGTTTGGATGTACCTGTGCAGAGCCCCACAGTATTTTATAACCAAATGTCATTCAGAGTCTTTGATACCCAGCTTCATGCGCAAGGTGTTGAAGATATTGGTGAAATTTGGAACTTCTTGGCTCCTCTCTTGCTGTAGTGTGGTGCATCTCACGTACTCGTCGTGATAGTTGCCAAAAGGGTAATACTTTTCCTTTACCACATCCACAAAAAATCCTAGGTGGGCTCAGCCCCATATATTCCATACTCCTTTGTGGAGATTTGCTCCCAGTAAGTTTCTCACCAATGTTTGACATGGGGGGGATATTTAAGGAGTGCGAAGGTGATATTTTCCCTGTCGAAAAAATTATGAACAAAGAAATAACCTTCTAACAGATTTAACCATTTGTTTAGAGCATCCCCATCTATCTGACCTTCAAATATGAGAATATCAAAATGAACCTATACCTTGAAAGGAGACGTGCTTCCAAAGTGGTTGTTTGATGAAGATGCTCCTGTTGCTATCGGCATGCATTAAAGGATGTGGGAAAAATTCTCCATCATTTCGTCCCTCTGTCGCATGAGAGCTTGCTAAAGCAATAGATTGATACGATCATCTGCTCTGACGTTTTTATTTTCTTCTGCCATGGAGGATTTCTTGGGTGTGCGAGAGAGATTTTCTTTAAGAGAGACAATATCGAGACCCAAATTGATATACTCGGACCTCGTCGAGGATATGCACTGAAAAATGATCAAGAGCAACCTACTCTGATACCACTAATCCATATTATTTTCGGCATGAAATGAGAGCAGAGATATAATAAATAAATGCACATAGATATCGTGGATATCCAATAATATAACATAAATGTATCAGAGATGCAACCATAAACACAGTGTTAGAGTAACACACGATTTCTATTCATGAAAGAAATGTACAGAGACTGTAAAAATATCGAGTGAAAGACTCACTAGAATGGTGTAAACTTATCTCTGAGAAGAGTTGTGGCAACTACTCGCATTGAAAAGAAGATGATTACAATGAGGCTCTGAAGGCCTTTTTACAATAAACAGAAATGCCAAAAACCCTAGACATCCAAAAAACTAATGCTAGGAGATGAAGTGCCAAAATTCATGTGGGCACTATTTGGGTAAGTCAGTACATCAACTTCCCGGGGTCGTAACTTTTGCATACAATCTTCGTTTTAGGTGCACGATACATCATTAGAAATATCTATCCAGGGACTACAATTGTTGACATAAAATATCCTGATGATATTTTTCGACCGGTAGATGCCCAAAATACGTCATTTAGGGCCTCAAAATGGCTCTGAAATTTCAGGACCCGAAAAACTGCAAAAAATAGTAAATTACCAAAATTACCAGAAAATTGTTTTGAGCCAGTTGGAAAAGGTGGGTGGCCACCGATATCCACCTAGACCATCCAAATAGAATATTTTATAAGTGATTCAAGTTGGAATGGATTGTATGGAAGTGTATGGATGGAAAAGGTTTGTAGGAAGAAGATTAAAGTTAAAAGCTTTAATTAATTAGGGTTACTAGTGGAAATAATCAAGGAAGAAAGGAGAACATCCAAGGGGAAATTATTAAGTTGTTGCGTTAATAAAATAAAGTAGGTAGTGAGGATGGTGGTAGAGGGGGACATATGCCTAGAATGAATAATTGAATATCATGGTATAGCATTAGTTAAAATATTCAACAATTCTCAAATGGAATAAGAAACTTGATCAAAATATATAAGATCTCAATGGTTTCCTTATTTATGATATTCTATGATATTTTATATGATCCAAGTCGTTGGAATGGTTTATCTCGAGGTCAAAGGAAAATGTGAAACTTTTTTTATGAAAGCAATGGTACTAGGGCATGCCCATTCTACCACTAGTGAAATGGAATCCATGATTCAATCCATGGTTGGAACCCATAAATTCAAATATGAAAAGTCAAGTGAAGAGATAAAAAATATGCCAATATTCCTAAAGCAAATCACTTTAAGGAGGATCAAATGATGGTCAATAACAAATAGACAACATATTATTTGAAGAGTTGCATGATGAAAAACCATGTCAATCGCTTCCTCTCAACTTAGATCCTCTTATTATAGTAAACAAATAATTGTTTATTTTATTTTGGGATGAAAAAGGTGACCATCACCTTTAGAAGTAGATAGGATGGTAAAAAGTGTTGAGGATAAGAGTTATATAAAAAAAAAGGAATAGATTACTAGGCCATATGGGAGGAAAATATAAATATATCAATAATCAAATAAGAATTGAATGGGCCAAGGAATAGTTCAAATACTTACTCAAATTATTGAAACTCCAACTCTTAAACTTAGTAATCAAACTAATTCAAGATACATGTAAGATCAAGAAAAAGGGATAGTATAAAGGCATATGATTGTATAGAAGGAGGTTTAGGGATTGACCCTATTTTAGAAACTCACTCAAATAATCTAGTTCAAATACTTACTCAAATTATCAGAACTCCAACTCTTAAACTTAGTAATCAAACTAATTCAAGATACATGTAAGATCAAGAAAAAGGGATAGAATAAAGGCATATGATTGTATAGAAGGAGGTTTAGGGATTGACCCTATTTTAGAAACTCACTCAAATAATCTAGTATAAAATCATTCCTTCATCCAGCCTAAGAAAATTCCTTGGAAGAGATTCAAGAAGGAACACAAAGATATATAAAAGGGATCCCTAGAGCATGATGACACCCCATGATCGTTTTATCACAAAAATGCTAGGTCTTTGTGAATACCTCTAATATATTAGTATTATTTATATTTGTAACATCCCGCTCTGGCGCACTGAGAAAACCTATTCTTTGAGGACACTTGCTCGCAAGTGATCTGGACTTTTATGATGCTAAAACATTTATCCCTGATTATGATGCGTTATGATAGATGACATGATGTTTTACTACTTGGACGTAGACAGGTGCTATTGACTCAGTTTTATTGAGTGTGTAGGGTTTTGAACCT
>JZKD02S1642241.1:60346-70484 GCA_000966675.3 Picea glauca
AGTAAGGAATCTGCAATTAAGAACCTTCTAATTTGAGCTAATTTAGCAACTTCATTTTTAGGGAAATTATTTAAAACATGTAAGGGGATGTAGGAACACCTAGGAGGAAATTTAGAAGCAACTCTAGGTGGGTGAAGGAAATGAGTAATTTAATAATTGAAAGAAAATAATTATTTGAGGAAAGAGGGGGATGGACGACACTTGTGCGAAGGAGAATATTTAGAATATTTTTATTAAAACTTAATTAAAATATGATTTAGGGAAAGTTGGAGGATGGAAAAACTCTATAAAAGAAAGGGAAGATGAGGAAGAAGGGGATCGGCAGTTAGCGTAACGTTACGCTGCCGGAATTGTGACTTGACTGATTACTTGTGGAGAGTTGGGATTTTCCAGCTTGGATAGGAGTGGTAGCTCAGCCTTGCTAGGTGAGCTGGGAAGTTAGACGGACCATATGGATTGTGTGTGGCCCCTTTGCGGCTCGGGGGGCTAAGGGGGAAGCAAAGTACCCCTAGCGATTGGCTGGGAGGTACCGGTGTAGTCTCGACGGTCGACGAGGGGAGCAACACGGAGCAGGAGCGGTACAGAGCACGCGATCATCATTCAAGGCGGGAGTTAAGGCAATGGTATATTTTTCATTTTGCATGATAGAAGGTATTAGGACCTTGGCCCTCTCTTAACTTCAATCTTCTTGGATACTCGTTGGATCGATTGGTTTTCTTGCCTTGTTCTTCGACGACTGAAATTGTGTTACAGTTATAAATTATTTCTTCTTACTCTGTTGTTGCATGTCGGTTGGGACAAAAGAGATTTATGGTTGTGTGTTTACATGACTGTGAGCGTTTATATATTATTGTGGGAATTTTGTATTGTTGTAGGCGTTTATAAATGATGGTGGGCATTTTTATATATGTCTATGGGCGTTTGTAATGATGGGGGCATTTATATCTTACTGTGGGAATTTTGTATTGCTGTAGGCGTTTATAAATGATGGTGGGTGTTTTTATATATATCTATGGGCGTTTGTAATGATGGGGGCATTTATATCTTACTGTGGGAATTTTGTATTGCTGTAGGTGTTTATAAATGATGGTGGGTGTTTTTATATATGTCTATGGGCATTTTTAATGATGGGGGCGTTTATATCTTACTGTGGGTATTTTTTATTGCTATAGGCATTATAAATTATGGTGGGCATTTTTATATATGACTGTGGGTGTTTTTTTTAATGTGGGCATTTATATATGACTGTGGGCATTTATATATGACTGGGGGCATTTTTAAATATGGCTATGAGTGTATTGGCATTTTGTTTTTGTAAAATCGTTCTCTGGCAATTTGTTTTGTAATGATTACTGCCAATTCGTTCTGGAAAATGAGTTTTGGCAATTTGTTTGTAATGGTTACTACCAATCGTTCTGGCAGATGTGTTCTGGCAATTCGTTTTATATGGTTACTGTAATTTTGTTTTGGGCAAATGTGATTCTAGCTACGTGGCCAGCGTTTGCATTACAATTTAAAACTGCTAAGATGGTGAATGAGGCCCTGGATTGTATTGATCTCTGACTGAGGTTGACGTTCGATTACCACAATTTTCTCTTATTTAATGTCTGCGTTTATGTTGGATGGCCACTCTATGCCTAAATCTTTGACTATGTTTTATATATATATCTTATTCTGTATCATAGTTTTTGCCCTTATATTTTGTTTCCTTTATTATGTTATTGTATTATATTCTGTTGTCGTAGTTATAGATATTTTGTTGCTTTCATTATATTATAAATGAAATGTTAACTCAGTTTTAGGTTAATATTATCGCAACATAAGGCAGGGTAAGGTTAGTGTTAGATAATAAGGAGGTATCTTATTGATATTTGTTTGCAACCGATTATGATAAACCAAGCAATGTTGATTATGTTTTAGGGAAATGAAGCTGCATATAAAGCAATTGCATGGATGGTGATAGCTAGTAGGGAATGAAGATTTACTGTTATTTATTTCAAGGTCAAATAGTATAATTTGAAATGTTGTGTTGTCTTATTGTAAGTTGTCATAATATATTGCATAGGTAACACACTAGATGTACAAAGATTATTATTTTATTGCAAAGTCATTATAAAATAAAACATGATGATGTTAGAGTATTATGGTAAGGGTAGTGAAATTTTATCATCTTGACGACACACAAGATGAAATGTGATTATTATTTATTGGAAAGGTTAGTAAAAGAAATATTGTTGTATCATTGTGGAGATGTGGTTGAAAGTTGTCGAACTGTTAACATATAAGAATGCAACGCCTTTAAACTAAGTACAATCAGTCATTGGTAATAGGGAATGACAATTAATTAATTTTACTTTGTTTGAGGGGTGGTTTTGGCAACCTGTGAACTAATGGAAATTATAGGGAGTATTGGATCGGTATTTGTTGCTATTA
Source organism: Picea glauca (assembly GCA_000966675.3). Classification (NCBI taxonomy): domain Eukaryota; kingdom Viridiplantae; phylum Streptophyta; class Pinopsida; order Pinales; family Pinaceae; genus Picea; species Picea glauca. The sequence continues at coordinate 62,780 of JZKD02S1642241.1, forward strand.
GAGTCATGGGTAATATGGTTATCATGTATGGAAAGGGGTATTGTGGATTTATTGTTCTTTGATAGCACATAGATGCATTGAAATTGGAATTTCGCAGGGTTAGTGTGATATAAGATGTGTTTGATGTTTAAATCTTACGTATGGTTAGTAGGCATTATCCTTGTAATTAGTTTTAATGGATGTATAATGCAGCCCTTACTCCCTTATTTATTTAATGGATTTTTGGTATTTAATTCTTAATTTTTCACTTAGGTAAAATGGCTCATTTCCTCAAAATGCATAGCAGGCTACCTAGGAGTTGAACTGGTTATATGAGTGGAATCGTCGTTAAATGATGCCTGACTTAAATGATATTGACCTTAACAAGTTACTAAACATATTTAGAAGAGTCCTATGATGTTTCAATTGAAGTTGCGCTCATGTGGTTCTGGCTTTTCTTCATCAGTTTCCTATTGCTCAATTGGTTTTTGTTTTTATTGCGTATCGGGTTTTTCTGTCTTGCCCTTAATTCTGGCGGGCACCCTTATCCAACAGGTTCCTTCTGCAGGGTGCTTTTATTTGATTGGCTTAGGGTTGGGCTGTTAAATTTTGGGTTAATAAAGTTGTTGTTTATTTCTATGCTGAAGTTTAGGGTCGGGTTAATTTCAGGGTTAGTATTATACTTGGAATTTTCCAAACTCACCACTGTATGATATCAAACTCTTCGATCTGATAAAGCTAGTTCCTCTGTGTATAAGTTTGTGTGTGTGATTATTTTCTGTGTAAAGAATCTAGTGCCGTATCAAGAGTCTCGGGCCCTTTAAAGGTAGGGTTTCCACTCTTGCGACACACCTCTAAGGTCGTATTAGTAGTCTCGGGCTCTTTAAAGGCAGATTTCCCACTGCTGCGACCTCCTGACAGAGATTACTAGTTTCTTCCTGAGCAGTTGGCCAGGAGCCTATCTGACACTCTCTCTCTCCGGAGAAGAGAACTAAGATTAAACGCCCTGCTTTCCTGTGCAGAAATAGTAAAATCTACTACTATGGATTATTCCATATGTGTTCGTACTATACATAGCACAGTATGTCATTTAATGCTTGCAATTACTTGTTGTGCGCCTTATTTCTTCTTGTTGTGATCATCATGGTTGTGTCTTGTTAGACGTCGGGTGGCGATGTAGAGTCAATTGTGTCTGTTTTCTTTTTACACGCGCGCACACACCTTAAACAAAAAAAAAAAATTGCACATGTTATCAGAGTTGTTGTCGTAACGAGGAGGCTATCACAATATTACCGGATGTAAACAATAAAATAAATATCATGTTACAAGAATCTATGTGAGAAGGGAAGATAAGTGTAAAGGAATTAGGTAAATTTATAAAGGAGGATTAAAAATAAAGTAGTATGGCTAGAAAAATATAATTAAAACACAATTTTTTTTCATAATTTTTTAAATTATAGAGAAAAGGATAAATATAATTTGGGATATGAAGAAATTATATTATAGCAAGGACAAACATTTTCAAGACATAGAGATATTGGGGTTTAATACTTTCAATGTCCTGATATAGATATCAATAGAACATAATTTAGATTGTGTATCTATAATTCTAACATATATTGGAAGATAATTTATTAAGGGTGATTGAGGATGTAAGTTGAAAAAAAACGACAACCCATGAAAATCAATGATTATGTAACTCGATTTAATTTATTTTTTCTAAAATCTTGGTTGTTATAATCAAAATAATTATTTCCAAAGTGATATCAAAGAAGAAAATTGGATTGTTGGTAAGAAGAAAAATCCCCAATGAAATACGAGTAGAACATGAAGGTATTAATGCTATGAAATAAAAAATATCTCTATCTATCTTTACAAATATAGATTCATCCAAAGCATATGATCGGTCTCGTTCGTTATATATTAAAAACTGTCACTATTACAAGTGATCCTTTTCCTTCCTTTCGTGAAGAGGATAGTGGGATGTTTGACATTAAGTCATCTTTCTATGTTAATAAATAGAATAATATCTATATATTTCAATCCATAATGGACATTGAGGCAAGGTTTCCTCTCTCTCCATTATGGTTTTTTGATGATATATTTTTATTCATAGAAGGCTCTTTGATGGAAAAAAATGAAAAAATATTGGATATTTACAACCTACAACAAGAAAGAATGGAGAATGGATTTAAATGACATAAATTCCATAATGTTTTATAATATTGGATGGAAATATATGGAAATAGGTACATATATTTCCTTTCATATAAGAAAGAATGGAGAATGGATTTAAATGACATAAATTCCATAATGTTTTATAATATTGGATGGAAATATATAAAAATAGGTACATATATTTCCTTTCAAATAAGTTAATTTGAATGATGGTTTCAAATACTTGGGGTTTATCATGGAAATGAGGAACATGAATAAGTGATAGAAGCTATTAAAAATTGAATAAACAATTGACCTACAATAGATGGATATTCATTAGATTAAGGTTGAATTTGTTCAAGTCAATCCGAAAGGCTATTTTACTTTTTAACACACTTTGGTCTACATTCCAAAAACTATTCTAGAAAGAATTAGATTGAAGCTCTTCAGGTTTATATCGATTGAGGAAAAAAACGGAAGTATATCGATTAACTGGAAGGAAATATCCAAGCCAAAAGACAAAATGTAGGTGGCCACTAAATAAAATACACTTATTATGGAAATATTACTGGCAACAAAAAGCTTCTAGATGGTTATCTCATGTGGAATTTCATCGAAAGATATTATCGTTCATAAATACATAATCCCAACGAGAATAAAACACTTTATTAGAACTTGGAGGAAGACCATAAAATGAGTCCATTGATTTCAAGGCTAGAGTAAAATCATATCCTTTGACTAGAAGGTGAATGGTATGGAAGGTAGGGGTTGGTGAGCATGTGAGGCTGGGAATACATTCCTAGAATGGATATTGGGGGAAATTGTATCAAACGAAGGCATTCATGTCCTTAATCAAATATAAGATAAGGGGAATACATATATAGAGACATAGAGACATCAAGGGCGGATGAATGCAAGCGAGTTAGAGATAGATAATGAATATGTAGCAATATAAAATAATTATATATATATGTTTTTCACAAAAATCAAGCTGGAATAAATTATTCATGTCCTTAATCAAATATAAGATAAGGGGAATACATATACAGAGACATCAAGGGTGGATGAATGCAAGCGATTAGAAATACATAATGAATATGTAGCAATATAAAATAATTATATATATATGTTTTTCACAAAAATCAAGTTGGAATAAATTAGTAAGACTAAATAGTTTGGTAAATAAATCAAACATTTGGTTATTATTTAATGAAATTGGGATATCAAGCTAAATTATATTTAGAGCTTCAAAATATGGAATTCTTCTTGAAAAATTTGTGGATGGTAAAATCCATGAAGAAACAAAAATATTTGTATGGACATGTGTTAAAATAGGAAACCATGTAAAGAAGCACTAGGCAAGGGATCATAATCAACATAAATTGATGAAATAATACCTCATTTTATCATTAAATGTTTATATATAAAAGAAGTGTGGCTAGAATTGGAACATATAAAATAATTGTAGGATAGATGGATGGCCAAAAAAACTATAATGTTGTTGCAAATAAAATCTTAAAAATGGTAAAAAACATTATTTTTTTTTTAAATAAATAAATACATAAAACAATGGTAAAAAACATGTTTATATAGTTAGATAGATAAATATAAAATAAAATCTTTTAACAAAAACAACCAAAATGAGCTTAAATAGGAGAAAAAAAATTTAATATAAATAAAAATATCTAAATTGAAAATTGAAAGAAAATATTTAAAAAAATTTAAATACAAATTTAAAAGAAAAAAATTAAATTAAAAACATTTTAAAATATGGTGGAGGATGGGGGTGTAGGTGCTACTTATTGCTAGAAGGAATTTTTGGTTCAAGGATTGATTTTAAGTTTTCAAGATGGAATAGTACCAATTTTCAAGGTCCTGATTTCAATCAAGATGTAATTGTTTCCACAAATCTCACCCACTCCCTTCATGCTAAAAAATAAGAAGATGTGATCGTGGGAGTGTCAATTTTCAATTTTGGCGTTGATTTAATGTTTTTTTCCGTATATTTATAGGTGATGGCTACAAAATTATGTAATTTTAACCTCTAAAAAAAGGGTTCTCCCAGTAGCACCACTTCTTAAAATGAATATCAAAACATCCACTAAATGTGACCTAAAAGAAAGAACCTTAGAGATTTCTCATCCAATCAATAACTAAGATTGTTGTAACTACAGGTTCTTTTCATGCCAACTGAGCCCTATAAATGAAATTTAGGCCAAATGTCCAAAGTATTTTCATCCCTTGACTATAAATCAATAATTATACAATACCTAAGTCATTTCCATAATAAGACCCTTACTTTCTCCCAAACCATGTTTATAACCTAAAGACCATTTCTAGTTGGTAAAACCTACTCATGGATTCAATATCCGACTTGGATGCTAATGAAACTCGACCATTTCCCATTGAATGATTCATGGTATGATCCAAATATATATTCTCATTGAAGGAATGTGTTGAGGTTTATTCATGGAACCCGTATTCCTCTAGTAGGCTAGACATATTGTAAAAGGGTCTCATGTGGTTGTTGAAGAATATGCTCAGCATTACAATTGTAGAATTTTCATGGTTAGGAAGTGTTGTTATGGTTATTAACCCCCCAAAAGCATCATTTAGGGAATAACTCCTACTCATATCCTCCTGTGACCTTGGATAGACCTCTAGAGACATTATGTTCACACAATTAGCCTATCTATGACTATCATAGAACCTTTGGAAGTGAATATTAACCAAGAGAGGTTAGATGTGGAGTTTCTAGGTGTTGTCCATGGAACTTGATACTAAGAATAAATGTTTAGGTCTAAATGGTATTTTTCCACTCCCTTGACTATGCTCACACACGTGAAACCCATTTTTCATGAACGATACCTAATAATGATGGCCATATTCAACTTAAATACCAAGGACTCCCTATAGAGGGTTATTCCATGGGTTTTAAGTGTTTTTCATGTTGCTCGAGATCAAAAAAATTTAGTAGGTGATAACCAATGTTGTTGCAAATAAAATCATAAAAATGGTAAAAACTTAAACAAACAAAAAAAAGAAAAAGAAAAAAAAAATACATAAAACAATAGTAAAATACATGTTTATATAGTTAGATACATAAATACAAAACAACATTTTTTAACAAAAATAACCAAAATGAGCAAAAAGAGGAGAAAAAAATCATTAAGATAAATAAAAATATCTAAATTGAAAATTGAAAGAAAATATTTAAAAAATATAAAATACAAATTTAAAAGAAAAAAAATAAAATAAAAAATGTTTTAAAAAATGGGGGAGGATAGGGGTGTGGGGGTGCTACTTATTTCTATAAGTAATTTTTGGTTCAAGGATTGATTTTAAGTTTTCAACATGGAATAGTACCAATTTTCAAGGTCATGATTTCAATCAATTTGTAACTCTTTCCACACATATCCGTCACTCCCTTCCTGCTAAAAGAGAGGAAGAGATGACCGTGGGAGTGTCAATTTTCAATTTTGGGGTTGATTTAATATTTTTGTTCATATATTTATAGATGATGGTTGCAAAATTATGTAATTTTAACCTCTAAAAAAAGGGTTATCCCAATAGCACCACTTATTAAAAATAATATAAAAACACCCACTAAATGTGACCTAAAAAAAGAGCCTTCGAGGTTTCTCATCCAATCAATAATAAAATTGTTGTAATTGTAGGTTCTTTTCATGGCATTTGAGCCCTATAAATGACATTTAGGCCAAATGTCAAAATCATTTTCATCCCTTGACTATAAAGAAAGATTTATACAAGACCTAAGTTATTTCCATCATAAGACCCCTATTTCCTCCCAAACCATGTTTATAACTTGAAGACCATTTCTAGTTGATAAAACCTACTCATGGATTCAATATCCCACTTGCATGCTAAGGAACCTCGACCATTTCCCATTGAATGATTCATGGTATGAGCCATATATATATTCTCATTGAAGGAATGTGTTGAGGTTTGTTCATGGAACCCATATTCCTCTAGTAGGTTAGACGTATTGTACAAGGGTCTCATGTGGTTGTTCAAGAATATGCTCAACATTATAGTTGTATAATTTTCATGGTTAAGAGGTGTTGTTGTGGTTATTAACCCCCAAAAACATCATTTAGAGAATAAGTCTTAGTCATATCCTCCCGTGACCTTGGATATAACTCTAGACACATTATGTTCACACAATTAACCTATCTATGACTATCATAGAACTTTTGGAGGTGAATATTAACCAAGAGAGGTTAGATGTGGAGTTTCTAGGACTTGTTCATGGAAATCGATAATAAGAATAAATTTTTAGGTCTAAAGGGTAATTTTCCACTCCCTTAACTATGGTCAGACATGTGAAACCCATTTTTCATGAACAATACCTAATAATGTTGGCCATATTCAACTTAAATACCAATGCCTTCTTATAGAGCATTATGTCAAGGATTTTAGGTGTTCTTCATGTTTTTCGAGATCAAAAAAATTTAGTGGGTCATAAGTCCATTATGTCCCCCCTAACCCTATTTATTCCTAGCGACTTTATCGAGTATGTTTTCAAGGCTCTTAAAGTTAAGAATATTCAATAAGATCATAAGGACCTAATTTTTAGTATTTGATGATGGTTGAGGCCCTATAAACTATACATGATTTGGTGTGGTGGTATAAGGAAATGTTCATGGTACTTGAGCCATGAAATATACACTTATGTCTTAGGGATCTTTTTTCCCTCCCACAACCAATGAAAAGACAATGAGCATGTTTTTTTTATACTACAACTATGGTCAAATCCTTGAGACCCATCCATTATGTGTGAAACATATTAATGGTATCCATATTCAACTCCTATGGAAAATGCCCCCAAGTTAGCACTCATTTTGTTGTGTCTACGTTTTATTTATCATTCGTGATAATATGAAGGTTCAGTTAAGGATTAAAAAACTTATTTATCCCCTTAACCATATGTCATGTTCTAGACTCATTTCAATTGTAGAAAACCGACCCATCACACTTGTATGACATTTGAAGGACTACAGAAAACCCTTAGAAACGACTAATGTATTGGTGCAAGGACTCATTCAAGGCTCTTGAGCTTGAGAATATTCAAAATTATCCCAAGGCACTTGTTTTCCTTCATCGACAATGATCAAGGTCCTAAAAACCATCCTCATTTAGGAAAATTTCCAAATGGAATTCATATCCACCCCTGAATACAAATACGACATAGATAGGGTTTGTATTATGGTTTTGTATCTGATTTTCATTGAAATCCAACCTAAGAAGTGTTGTCTAGGGCTTATTTCCCAAGTATTTTCCTTCCCTGCCCATAAAAATAGATCAATAGAAGATATTGATTTTGGGTTTAAGCCCCTTGTTTTCCCCCTCAACCATGTTTAGATCTAAAACAAGCATTCCAGTGAACATAAAATATTTATGTTTTATTTATCCAAGATAGATTTATGATTTCAAAGGTACCATCTAGAGATACCATCCAAGGGTGTTGTGTGGTCATTTGGGGATGTGATCATTATGGTTAGCTAGAATCATTCATGGTGATTTATCCTAACAAGTATAATTTAGGTAA
>JZKD02S1642241.1:71984-102523 GCA_000966675.3 Picea glauca
AACAAATGGTGTAGAAGTGAAATGGATCTCACTTATTCTTTGTAATGTTATGCTACCAAAATTTTGTGGACTTTGTTTTACTTGTGAGAGTTGGGACACCAAGCTTGTAGAAATAATGGAAGCTCTTCCTTACGAGGCAACCCTTGGAACTATTGTTTGTTGTTTTATTGTGTGTGCTCCCTTGCGACTCAGGGGGCATTTTGTCTTAAGAGTATATTAGTGTCTTAGTATGGTAAATTTTAGAGTAAAATTTCCAATCTCGTGGAAGAGCAAATGTTTACTCCAAAAATTTGAATTGTTGTGTAGTGCCATTTTATGCACCAAAATCGGAATTATAGAATTATTTGTTCATTGCCAATTTTTGTATAAATCGAAATTATGGAATTGATGTTGGATGCCAATTTATGTATAAATCAAAATTATGGAAATGTTTGATGGCAACCAATTTATGTATAAATTGAAATTATGGAAAATGTTTCTTCGCACCCAATTTTATGTACAAACGAAACTATGAAATTGATTAGTTCACTGCAAAATTTTCTTTATGAAATGATAAATTGAATTTATTGAATGGCTACCATTACTTCACAGTTCTTGAATTCGAAGATTATATAGTCGTAGTCAGGATGGAGGAAGATCATTTGGAATTTAGTTATAGTCGTTGTCTTGTATTCTGCAATTCCTGAATCGAATTTTGTGATGGTCGCACATTAGTTTTCATTACAACCATGGGTTTAATTTATTTTAACACTACCAATTATTTTGCAATCCCGGAATTAAATATTCATTGGGAATTATCAATCTTTATTGCTATCGAATATTTAAATTTTGTAAACTGTTGTCGACAAATTGCATCCCGATTTGGAATTGGTTAGGATCGCTATAATGTTAATGTACAAATACAAAATTAGTAAGACGTATGGTCTTTGTACATTGACTAAAATTCTAAATCAAATTTCGAATGGCATGTGTATAATCAATTTAGATTTCAAAACAAGAACAATCTGTAAGATCCTTTAACCAAATGGCACTCTGAATATTGAATCTGTATTCTCTTTTAGTAGTTTCATTGTTCTTCAAACTAGCAATTTGTAGTGTTGTAAGTTATAGAACTAGCGTGAATCGCTACTCTATACTTTTGTGTTTTTCTGATTTTTAAGATTGTGGTATCGTTGGAATATCTATTTTCATTTTCGGAACTCGCTCGATTTTCCACCATGTACTCTTCTTTCATTCAGGAGTACAAACGATTTGCATTAGAATGTTTCCCCTAAAATATACATTCGGAATACTTAGAAAAAATTATTCCTTACATAGAAAAACAATTATCTTCACGCTGAATAAAAATTCTCTTGAAATGCTTATCGAACACGTAATTCGATGAGGAAACGATTGGGTATACATTAGTAACAAAACAAGTAAACCTAGTTCTCGTAGTTACACTGGGATACCTTCGGAGGTAACCATTGAGAAATTAAAACTCACAAAGGATATAGTTCAAAGAAAAATCATTAAATCCCAAGTTAACGAGGCGAAAAAAAATATATATATATAGAAAAGGAAAGAGTCTTCTATATTATCTTAACATCCAACTCAATCATAAAATACGATATTGCAAGCTATGGTCCTTGTATTGACGAAAAACCTTTTAGGAGTTACCATAGTCCATCAAGGAAAGACCAACAAAGGAACTATGTGTGTGAGGACTTAAGTTTATAAAGAATTTCCAATACTTTTAAAGAAATTTGAAGGATAATCTCAAGAAAACACACAAACACGCACACGCCCACACATATATATAAATATAACCCATTTTATCAAGAATGTTCAGGACCAGTATTATCATATAAAAGAAAAATAACACCAACCTTGTTAAGAGTTCGTAAAAGAAGGAGATCATTATTTCTCCTTTTCATTTCGGTAGTGAGAACAACAAACAACAACTCACAATGAGGAAAACCTCTTTACCCACTAAAACCGCAAGCAAACTCTAAACAAACATCCAGAACAATGGAATCTCCTCACTCACAAAATTTGCAAAGTAAAATGAAAATGAATGTCTCGAATAAAGGAAGAAAGTGATAGGGAAGAGTTGGCACCTTTCAGAAATGTCACAGACCTCGAGCCCATCCATGTACTAAACTTTGTGAAATGTGATACAAAAGGTGGTGTAACCATGTGATTTCAAGGACATGGAAGCATAATATTTGTTAATACTTTACTAGCACTGGCTATACGTACTACGAAGTCTAGGAAGAGTAATGATAACCCCACTTTAACATGTTGTATTAGAGGAAGGGTAATCCTCGAAAGGTACGCTTTTCATTTTGAGGCTTAAAATCAGATAGTAAGATAACTAGGTAAAGTAAACCTCAATTTTCGATTAAGGAGCATACTTTATTCTTTGTTTAAGTCTAAGGCATTGAATTTAATTGTTTAAAGGTCACTCTTGATAGAAACACTAAGGAGGAAATAATAGTATTAATTTGATTTAATTTGCATGTTTCCACTGTATTAACCTTCAAAGAAGAGTTATATGATATTCGAATGTTAGGAAGTGAAATAAAGTAATGGTCCTAGTCAAATATGGTACTAAAGGCACTAAAAACATCATTACATATAGAAGTGAACAATGAAATAAGTGACATATAGAAGTGAACAATGAAATAAGTGTTGTTGGATTTTTTTTATTTACAAAGCATTAGTGTTATTAATGTTCTTTTACTTCGTTACCATTAACATATATATCATGTACTGAATAGTAGAAACTTAAACAAGATACATAAAATAATAGAAGATATTTATCCTTGAAAAACTCCAAATGGGGAAAAGACCCAACAAACTTTCTTAGATAGATTATGTTCGCAAAGAAAGACTAATCAGATAAACTTTAGCACAAGTGCTTTTTTAACCAAAAATACCACTCATCTATAACAACACCATAAAAAGGTAGTGCATATCCAAGGAGTAGCACACAAGAGAGAGATACCAAAAGACTCAGCAATAATAAACTGTGCAACTGCACCTACTGCGTCACCTTCTCCAAAATTGTGACTTGCTTCTATGCAGCTCGAAGAGAGTGTGCAAGTGAAAAAATGAGCCAAGATGTCTACTATTTATAGTCTTCCTGTCCTTCTAGCTGGTCCAAATTCTCTTCTAGGAAGTTGTCTTTTCATTATACTTTATTCTTCTGTGTTGAGTTCTCTTCTAGGGTATTTCAACATCTATTCAATGGATCTATTTCATCCCAAATCTTCTTTGCATCTAAGAATGATCATCTAGGATGGAAAGATCCTCCCATAGCTACCAAAAAATCAACACTCAGTCTTAGCTAGGGATGCATCTTTTACGATGTCGTCATCTAGTAGTCCACTGACTACTTTGCAATCTGCTAGTAGGCACACGGCTACTACAATTTTTTCGATAGCTCGAATCATCAGGCTTTGTCTCTGCGATCAAACAATAACACACACAACTACATGTAAATGATTTGGTAATATCCATGAAAATCAACAAGTAGCACACAACTACTACAATGTCATCCAATAGATCACAATTGCTTCCAACTAGCACACAACTAAAGTCTAGTGACACACAATCACTGCAAGTGGAACACATCCACTGTAGTAGCACATAGCTACTTTCCAGAGTCACACAACCTTTGTTAGTGTAACACATCCACCGAATTAGCACAACACATCCACCGAAGTAGCATGCAACCATTTTTCGGAGTCACGCAACCTTTGCTAGTGGAACACATCCACAGAAGTAGCACAAACCTATTGTTTGGAGTCACACACCATCCACCATAGACTTACAACTATGCATGTGATGTTTCTTCTCTCTGCAGGTCCAGCATTGCATTACCCCCTCAGTCACCTCACCTGACTGACCTAGGGAACCCTTGGCCATAGGGGTTAGCTGGCATGAGAAGAAATAATACACCTCCCTCTCAACGAGGGTGGACATTCGACTATACTCCAATCTTTTCCCTGAAGTACTCATACTTCACTCTTGACAAGGGCTTGGTGAAAATGTTTGTTATCTTCTCATCCCTGGATATGTAGTGGATCTTCACAAATCCTCTCTACACTATGTCCCATATGTAATGATATTTTACCTCTATATGCTTAGACATATCATGGAATATAGGGTTCTCGATAAGATTCATGCAACTTTGATTGTCACAATGTATCAAAGTTGGCTCCAATTCTAGATCAAATATCTCGGTTAGCAACTTCCGGATCCATAATCCTTCATGGATTTCCATTTTTGCTGCAATATACTCTACTTATGATGTATTAAGTGCAATTGATGTATGTTTCCTTCTCAACAATGAGATCATGCATGATACCATACTAAAACAACATCCAAAAGTACTCTTTTGATCCACTGCACTCCCTTCCTAGTCAAAATTTGTATATCCCTACAACTTCACATATTCACCTGATAAATATCTCAATCCATATCCAATCCCACCAAAAAGGTAGCTCAACATATGATTTTTTTCCATTCAATGTACGTGTCTAGATTCAACCATCTGTTGACTCAAGGTATTCACTGCAAAGCATATGTGTGGCCTAGTGTTAACTAGGTACATCAAGGATCCAATCAATTGTTTGTATGTCATTGGACACACCAAATATTAAGATCTATCATGCAATAGCTTCATATTTATTGTCATAGGTGTGTTCATGGACTTGAAATCCATCATCCTGAATTTCTTCAGGATCTCAACAATTTATTTTCCTTGGCTAAGGAAAATATCATCTAATCATTGCCACACTTCCAATCCCAAGAAGTAATTTGTCAAACCTAGATCCTTCATCTTGATCTCTGAAGCGATATCCCTCTTACACTCATCAATGAGCTTCTTGTACCCTATTAGAAATAGACCATCTACATATAGGATGTAATGAACCTCAAATTCACCATAAAAATAAATAAATCTATGACATAATTTAATTTCGGTTAAGCTTAGAAATTAAGAGAAGGTAAAATTCATTTCTGTTTATAAAGTCGTTTTTACACCAGTCTAGATTACTTTGAACGAAAAAGCTTATGTGGGTAAATTATTTCCATAACTCTATCACTTCCCTTGACTCTCAAACTAATCCAACATACTTCGTTGTATATATGGAATGTTTAAACTTAGGTTGAAGGAAACTTTGATGTTTAGAGATATAAATCTCAAAACGGATAGGACCTTTGAAGTATTTAAACAGAGGCAGAGATCGAAATCGTCTCGCAGAGGTCAAGTTCAGGTGGAAAATGCTAAGTCATTTTGGCTATAGATCCTTGAGCGGAGTGGAGGAATGGTGAGATTTATTCCTGGGGAAGTACCAAAATCCCATGGAACGTTGGATCTTGTAGATCTGTGGGAAGGTTAAGACTGATTGTCTTTTAGCGTTCAAAAGATTAGGAGTAGAAACCATTGGATGAGAAGCAACACGAGCCGTTGATCTCGTGCTTTGAACTTCGCTATTTCGGAGTTCAGGGTTTGGACCAGCAAGGGATTTTGGAGTCGTTGCATCACGAACTCCCGATTTGTGAAATTCTGAAAGAATCGGGACCATTGATCTCATGCTAAAGGGCCAAAAACCCATTAAGCCCCTTTTCGACATTTCGGGTTCCGGGAGTTCAAAGGCTTAGAACGTTACACCTGGAGTCGCGAAATGCTGAATCATGAAACCCCGAAATGTGAAAAGGCCAAGACCTGTTAAGCCCCTTTTCGACATTTCAGGTCCCGGGAGTTCGAAGGGCCTAGAAAAGTTGTTGTCAGAGTCCTGAAATCCTGAATCGCGAAGCCTCGAAATCCTAAACTCCGAAACTCTGAAGTGTTGGGCCCACAGTCCTTTTGCATTTCACAATTCGAAACTTCTTATTTCATTTTTTTTTTTGCATCAAGGGTTTGTAAACCCTGAAATCCCGAAACGCTGGGTCCTCAGCCTCTTCGCATTTAACGATTCGGAAAACAACGTGATCTTTTGTCTTTTGTGTTCAACGTTTGTAATCACTGAAACCCGATTGACTCTGGCATTTCACACCATTTTGTTCTCTAAGGTTTAAACCATTAAACAAAATTCTAAGTTAATTTTTTGGTACAGGTCCTGAATAAGCGTCTCCGAGCTCTTGTTCTTATGGAGAATTACAGTTGCCAAATTTAAAAGGGTCATTCAAATTCGATTCCCTTAGACTCTTATCGGGTTTGGAAAAAGGGGGAAAATTTTCCCAAGCGTAACTGGGGATTTGGTCCCGATGGTTACAGTATAACTTTTGCAGAAATTTCTTCTATAGGATTTTCCTATTCGTTAGAGTAAAATGAAAAATTTGATAACCGATTACCATTCAGTCTCGTTATGCCCTAAATTTTAACTACCAGGGTTATTGCCTTGAAGACAGGCCCTGTTTTCAAATGCTAGACATTGGATTGACTTATGCTAGATCTAAACACTAAAACATTTTATCGTATTTTGGCATTCCTTATAATTATTACCAAGGTGGTTTAAATATGCAATAGCGATTACTTAGATTGGATATAATGGTCTGAGTAAAGTTTTGATTCTATATTTTTCTTCTAGAATAATATATGTATATATATTTGTACTTTCTTCATTGTTTAGGCCAAAGGGTTGGTAGGAGTTTTAAATCACCTGTTGCATACACATGACTATAAGGGAAACTGGTGTAATAGTCGGCCTTCCTACCTCAGCTACAGATCTGCCTCTACATAGTCTGTTTAATGGAAAAGAAAAAGTAGCATAGTTTACAAAACTCAAAATTTTGTTCCTGGCATTATCCATATAGTTAGATTAATGAAATTTCAACATAACTTCCACTCCCCATATGCCAATCACAACATTGGTTTCACTCAAAAAAAAAATAAAAAGAAAATAGTAGTGAAACTAATTTAGAGGAGATTTCATCCAGAATTTAACCATGCATAAATCCTTTTAACTATCATAACTAATAAAAGGCCAATTCTATCATTCATTTAGATTTAATAAATACATGACATCAGATATCAAATCATTTGAACATAGAATGGAAATCATTTCAGTTCCGATTTAACAAATATATTGCATCCGATATAAAATCATTCAAACAAAAAAGGAGTAGAAAAACATATCTGAACCCGATCGCGAGAAGACAAAGGGAACAACCACGTTCCTCCCAACCGTAGAATAGGGCAGCCAAATCAATTACCCAGTTCACCCCCTAGCCTGACCATGAATCCATTAGGGCTAACTCGGAAACTTCTCCTCAACAATGTCCTTCAATTCCAACAGTTATCCTCTTGCCTCACACTTACTCAACAATGCTCATAATAGAAAGGAAAATCCATTTCAGCAGACTCCTCTTGCCTCACACTCAATCGGTAGTGTTCATAACAACAAGAGAGCTCAAAAATCATTTTCCCCAACATACTTGGTAGCGTCTTGCCTCCTTTCATATGCTATTTATCAATTTTTCCCAGGTCTTTTTCCCTCCCTTGGGGATTTTCGCAGCTTTCTAAATCCTTGATTTTCAGGGGCTTCCAATGGCCAAATATCTGATTTTCCACTTGTAATAAATAGCCCAGAGGTAGTTCCAACATGTTCCCCACTCATGGAGTCATGGTCAACTGATTTTAACATGGTTGTTCCATTTGTTCTCCTGCAATAAATATAAATATTTTGTTTTTATACAAGTGTCATAGTCAAATAGTTAGTTGAGTCCAATCAAAACTCTACCCAATAGTCATAATAATTAATCACAATTATCAAATTCAAAATTCAGAATTGCCATAAATGGCAAAATTTTTCTAAATTTGAATTTACTAAAAATGGAAATAGATTTCTAGCAAATTTAAATTCCAAAAATATTTTATTTTTGGGGGATATCACATCCTTTCCTCCCTCAATAAAACATTGTAATCAATGTTCCTTCCTTTCTTGGAACAAGGTTGGATGAGATTTCTGCAAATCTCCTTCCAACTCCCAAGTGGCCTCCTCAGGACTAAAGTGCTTCCATTGCACCTTTACCTGAGCGACGGTTCTGTTCCGAAGTGTTATTTCTCTCTGGTCTAGAATGTACAGGCGTTGCACCTGGAACTTTCCCTCTGGTTCCATCTACACCAAGTCCCAATCAATCCTATGAGTGGGGTCATGAATATACTTTTTCAACAAATAAACATGAAATACATTATGAATTCTTAGATTAGCTGGAAGTGCAAGATGATATGCTACGGGTCTAATTCGAGCTAGTATTTTGAATGGCCCACAAAACCTGGGTGACATCTTGACACAGTTCCCTAACTTCAACGAGATTTTTCAGGCTTTGACCTTCAAATAAACATGGTCTCCTACTTGAAATTCCAAGTGTCTTCTTTTTTGATCTGCATAGCTCTTTTGTCTATCATGTGCTTCTTTCAAGTTTTGTTGTACCTTCCTTATCATGTTCTCCATTTCTTGGAGCATCTCTGGTCCAACCATGATTCGATCAACCAAGTTATCCCAGCTAATTGGAGTTGTACACTTTTTGCAATACATTATTTAGAAAGGGCTCAACTTAGCCGATGTTTTGTACCCATTGTTATATGCAAATTCTACAAGGTGTAGGTAGTCTTCCCACTTGTTCGGTTTTGTTCTTACATACATGTAGAGCATATCCTATATGATTTGGTTTGTCGTTTTGGTTTTTCCATCCGTTTGGGGATGATAACTCATACTAAAATTCAAATTAGTATTTATCCCTGCAAACAATTCCTTCCAAAAAGAAGATGCGAATTTTACGTCTCTATCTAAAATTACCATTTTAGGAATACCATGCAGTCTAACAATTTCTTTCATGAATATTTCAGCAATGTTTATAGCTTTAAAAGTAGACTTTATAGGAACAAAGTGTGTAGACTTATTGAGTTTACTGATTACAATCATGATAGAATCATTATGTTTCTGAGTTCTAGGAAAACCTATTATAAAGTCCATCGATATGGTCTCCCATTTCCATTCTGGTACTGGTAATGGTTGTAATAGGCCAACTGGATGCTGGTGTTCGGCCTTAACCTGTTGACAATCCTGGCACCTAGCCAAGTATTCTGTTGTTTCACCTTTCATATCAGGCCAGTAAAACAATTTTCTAAGTGTTGTTATCGTTTTTTGGTAATCTGAATTACCAGAATACGGTTTCTTATGCACTTCATCCAAAACTGTTAATTTTAACTATGTTGAATCTGGTATGTAAAGTCTGTTTTTAAATCATAATAATCCCTTCTTGTCGATACTTAGATCTGGTTTATCTGAGTCTGCGGTACTGTTTTGTAATTATGCCATCATCTTAGTGTAATTTTCGTCACTAATATCGATCATCCTTACCTTTTGTTCCAGATCACTTTCTTCCCTACTAATATTTACCTCAAACAACCCATGGACTCTTCTGCTTAAA
The DNA here is from genome assembly GCA_000966675.3 of Picea glauca. NCBI lineage: Eukaryota > Viridiplantae > Streptophyta > Pinopsida > Pinales > Pinaceae > Picea > Picea glauca. Next base: position 81,411 of record JZKD02S1642241.1, read on the forward strand.
GCATCTACTACTTTATTTTCTTTGCCCTTGATAGGTCTGACTTCGAATTCGAATTCGCTCAAGAAGGCTAACCATATGGCTTGCCATGCATTGAGCTCTGGTTGACTAAAGAGATATTTCATGCTGCTATTATCCGTCAATAGTACAAATTTCCTTCACATTATGTAGTGTCACAACATTTTTAATGCGTGTATTACCGCTGCCAATTCTAAGTCATGAGTGACATAATTTTGCTCATGTTCCTTTAATTTTTGAGTCTCATAACAAATAACGTGTCCTTCCTGAGTTAGCACACCACCTAGTCCCTCTTCACCTACATCAACACATACTATGAAGTCTTTATTTGGGTCTACTACCTTCAAAATGGGCGTCAATGTCAATAATTCTTTCATCTTGTTAAAACTGTCTTGACACTTTTGCAACCAGTTAAACTTGGTCCCTTTCTTTTGTAATGATGTGATAGGGTAGGCTATCTTGGAAAATCCTTCTATAAACCTACGGTAATATCCAATGATTCCCATGAATGATGAGATATCTGCTACATCCTTAGGTACTGGCCATTCCATAATGGCTTTTGTCTTCTCCGAGTCTATGGCAATGCCTTCTGCTGAAATTACATGTCCTAGATTGTATTTCTTTTTGATAAAATTCACACTTGTCAAATTTGGCGTACAATTTGTGTTTTCTCAACATTTGCAGCACTATCCTTAAGTGTTCATCATGTTCTTCCTCTGTTTTTGAATAGGCCAGAATATTGTCGATAAATACTACCACGAACTTGTCTAAGTATTGACTGAAAATACTGTTCATTGGGCACATAAACATGGCTAGCGCGTTAGTCAGTCCAAAAGGTATGACTACGAATTTGTAGTGTCCATATCTTGTTTGAAAAGTTTTTTTGTTTATGTCCTCGTCTTTTATCCTAATTTGATGATAACTCGATCTTAAATCCAACTTTGAATAGATCTTGGCCCCACCTACTTGATCGAACAAATCATTTATCCTTGGTAAGGGGTATTTGTTCTTAATAGTCATTTTGTTTAGTTGTCTATAATCGATACATAGTCTTAGAGTACTGTCTTTCTTTTTCACAAAGAGGACTGGTGCTCCCCATGGTGAGACACTCAGTTTGATGTACTCTTTGTCCAACAATTCTTGTAATTGTATTTTTAATTATGTTAGCTCTGGTAGACTCATTCAATAGGGTGCTTTTGAGATAGGGATTGATCCAGGTAGTAATTCTATGGAAAAATCTATTTCCCTCCTTGGAGGTAATTCTCGTATCTCATCCACAAACATGTCTCTGAATTCACGTAGGACAACAAAGTATTCTAATTTGGGCTTACCTTCATTTTCTAATAGATTCGTCACTTTGATGGCGTAAACTTGAAATTCCTTTCTAATACATTTCTTGAGTTGCATCGCTGAAACTTGTTTGACTGATACAGGTTTTTGTATGCCTTGGGCTATTCTAATAGTGCCAAAATTATCTTTATAGCTAAGTATCTTTGTATAACAATCTAGTACTGCTTTGTGTTGTTCCAACCAATCCATCCCGATAATCATATGATAAGATCCTAGTGGTAGGATGTTCAGATTGGTCCTTATCCTTTGACTATCTAAGTTGAACTGAAGATCAGAAATAAAGTCAACTACTTTTCTTTTAGTACCTGTTGCTAGTTGTACAAGCCATGATTTTGTGTTCTTCGGTTTCTTAAGTTTATTCGAATCTACTACATCGAGAGTAATATAACTTAACGTAGCTCCAAGGTCAATTAAAACATAAATTCGAGTGTCATTGATTTTACCTTCGATTTCTACCACTGAGGACTGGTGGTCAGCTTGTCGACCATCTATGGATGCACTTATCGGATGTAGACTTCTGCCCATGTCTCCCATTGTCGAGGCTTACTGCAAATTGTGAATAGGAATTCTGTTGACTGCAATTAAACGTGGACAGTTCCTCCTTAGATGAGGCTATCCACACTCCCAATGCTTTAGTGGCTCGCGGGAGTTGTCCCCAAACTTATCCATCCCCAGGTTTACTGATTTATCGCTACCTTGTGTATTTGGATGATTGGAGTGAAAATCCTTCCTTGGGAAGCTTTTTGCTGCATTATGATAAAAAGCTGGCTAGTATCCCTTCTTCTATTGGTTCATTCAATCTTGCTTCTTATCCTTCTAGGTATTGGGAAACTCTACCCACTATTTATACTGGTCATAGAACATTCGTGCTTTCCTGAATACCTCACTCAAGGATTTGGGGTTATCAAACTCAATTCTGTCTCGGTAGGCCTGTGGTAAATAGCTTGAGAATTGTTGGATTTTTACCTTATCCTCCCAGATGTACAGTACGAACCTTAGTAGTTCCAGAAATTTATTTATAAGGTCCTCCATTTTCATCTGTCCGAGTCGTAACTCGTGAAATTATTTCGTCTTCCTTTCATAATAGCTTTCAGAAAGGTATTGTTTCTTGAAATACTTCTTAAAGTCGGACCATTCCAACTGTTTCTCCTTTAGGCCCTTAGCCAACTTCAAGTCCTGCCACCAAATGTTGGCCTTCCCCTTCTGATTGTAGATGGACATTCTGACCTTCATGTTGCTCGAATAGTTGTATATCTGGAAGTATTTTTTGATGTCCAACAACCATGCCTCAACTTCTTCTCCTGTCCTAGATTCTCCATCAAAGGTAGTTGGTTTAATATTTTTAAATTATCCTTCAAGGTGGTCTACTTGTTTTCTTTTTTTGTCTGGTATAGTTTTGTCCTTAGCTGAAGGTGTCCCTTTAGATGAACTGTCTCCTTTTTTTGTTTCTGCACCAGAATTCTTAGAGGCCCTTTTGCTGACCTCCTCATCATGGTTATCATCTTTTGGGATTTTCTTGGTTACTATACTACACAACAGGACTTCATTTATCTCTTGTTGTTCCTACTGTGCTTTCTTCAATTTTTCATTGTTGGCCTTGAAAACCTGTAGTTCAACAACATGATTCCTCATTGTTTCCAACACCTCTATGGGTGAGATTCCATCATTGTTCTATCTTGGATATCCAAGAGGTCCTTGTTGTGGATTCCCTTCCATCCTGATTTCTGCACCTTCTTGAGCTGCCATAATGAACACAAAATAGAAAGGCTTTCTGCCTGTAACCACAAGATTTATTGGTTTTTTCATAAATCAGAATATATACTAAGAAATTAATGTGGCCCTATTCAGGCCGAGTGTTGTAACTTTTTCTCTGATAGCATATGTAATGAACCTCAAATTCACCATAAAAAAAATAAAAATCCTATGACATAATTTAATTTCATTTAAGCTTAGAAATTAAGAGAAGGTAAAATTCATTTCTGTTCATAATGTTATTTTTACACCAGTCTAGATTACTTTGAACCGAAAAGCTTATGTGGGTAAATTCTTTCGCTAATTCTTTGTATATAGGCAATTTCTAAACTCAGGTCAAAGGAACCTTTGATGTTCAAAGAGATAAAGCTAAGAAGGGATAGCACCTTTGAAGTATTCAAAGGGAGGTAGAGATCGAAATCGTCTCACAGAGGTCAAGTTCAGGTGGAGAATGCTAAGTCATTTTGGCTAGAGATCCTTGAGCGAAGTGGATGAATGGTGAGATGTCTTCATGGGGAAGTACCAAATCTTGCGGAACATTGGATCTCATAGATCTGTGGGAAGGTTAAGACTGATCATCTTTTAGCGTTCAGAAGATCAGGAGGAGTAGCAACTGTTGGATGGGAAGCAACAGGAACCGTTGAACTCATACTTCGAACTTTGTTATTTCAGAGTTTGAGGTTTGGAGAAGAAAGGGATTTTGGAGTTGCTGCATCGTGAAATCCCGATTTGAGAAATCCCGAAAGAATCGGGACCATTGATCTCATGCGAAAGGGCCAAAAGTCTGTTAAGCCCCTTTTCGGCATTTTGGGTCCCAGAAGTTCGAAGGCCTAGAACATTGCTTCTAGAGTCACGAAATCTCGAATCGTGAAACCCCGAAATGTGAAAAGGCTAAAACCCCTTAAACCCCTTTTTGGCATTTCGAGTCCTGGGAGTTCAAAGGGCCTAGGAAAGTTGCCTTCGAAGTCGCGAAATCCCGAATCGTGAAACCCCAAAATCCCCAACTCCGAAACTTTGAAGTGCTAGGCCCACAGTCCTTTCACATTTCGCAATACGACACTTCTTATTTCATTTTGTTTATGCATCAAGGGTTCGTAAACTCTAAAATCCCGAACCCTGAAATTCTGAAATGTTGGGTCCTCAGCCTCTTCACATTTTGCGATTTGACAAATAGCGTGGTCTTTTGTCTTTTGTGTTCGACGTTTGTAATTGGTGAAACCTGATTGAATTCATCCTTTCACACCATTTTGTCCTCAAGGGTTTAAACCATTAAATAAAAGTCTAAGTTAATTTTTCAGTACAGGTCTTGAATAAGCGTCTCCGAACTCTTGTGCTTACGGAGCATTACAATTGCCAAATTTAAAAGGGTCATTCAAATTCGATTCCCTCAAACTCTTATCGGGTTTGGAAAAAGGGGGAAAATTTTCCTAAGGGTAACTGGGGATTTGGTCCCAGTGGTTACAGTATAACTTTTGCAAAAATTTCTTCTACAGGATTGTTCTGTTCGTTAGAGTAAAATGAAAAATTTGATAACTGATTATCGTTCGGTCTCGTTATGACCTAAATTTTAACTACCAGGGTTATTGCCTTGAAGACAGGCCCTGTTTTGAAATGCTAGATGTTGGATCGACTTATGCTAGATCTAAATACTAAAACATTTTATCTTATTTTGGCATTCCTTATAATTATTACCAAGGTGGTTTAAATCTGCGATTGTGATTATTTAGATTGGATATAATGGTTTGAGTAAAGTTCTAATTCTATGTTTTTCTTCCAGAATAATATATGTATATATATCTGTACTTTCTTCATTGTTTAGGCCAAAGGGATGGTAGGAGTTTCAAATTGCGTTTTGTATACACAGAACTATAAGGGAAACTGGTGTAATAGTCGGTCTTCCTACCTCAGCTGCAGATCTGCCTCTACACAGTCTTTTTAATGGAAAAGAAAAGGTAGCATAATTTACAAAACTCAGAATTTTGTTCCCGGCATTATCCATATAGTTAGATTAATGAAATTTCAGCATAACTTCCACTCCCCATATGCCAAACTCAGCATTGGTTTCACTCAGAAAACAAATAAAAATAAAATAGTAGTGAAACTAATTTAGAGGAGATTTCTTCGAGAATTTAACCATGCATAAATCCTTTTAACTATCATAACTAATAAAAGGCCAATTCTATCATTTGTTCAGATTTAATAAATACATGACATCAGATATCAAATCATTCGAACAGAGAATGGAAATCATTTCAGTTCTGATTTAACAAATATATTGCATCCATTATAAAATCATTCAAACCGAAAAGGAGTAGAGAAACATATCTGAACCTGATCATGAGAAGAAAAAGGGAACAACCACGTTCCTCCCAACCGTAGAACAGGGCAGCCAAATCACTTCCCCAGTTCACCCCCTAGCCTGACCATGAATCCATGAGGGCGAACTCGAAAACTCCTCCACAACAATGTCCTTGTAATAAACCTCAATTTTGACATGAAAAAAAAAAAAAATCCTCTAAGAGAATTACATGCTAAGTTGAAAGATAGATTTATAATAAGGGGATTAAAATTTAACATGATACCCTATGTAATCAATTTCTCTTTCCATAGTCTAGTATTTATTCTTCGATACTCAAATAAGTTTCACTCGTCCTTGTAAGTGGATATAGGTTAAAAGCTTTGTAATAATGAGAAAATATACATAGGCATAGTGCTTAGGTTTCCAGCCCATCGATTAACATCTGCATTCATCAATCTGTACAAACCTGTACTTCAGGACCCCCAAAAATTTAGAGAAACAAGGAAGGGGGTCAAAATAATTTCTTAAGTGTTAAATTTATTGGTTTTACTATTGATAAAAGTGACCCCAAACTCGATGGGTTCTTTGGAATTAAATTCGTTGACTAAGAATTCATAACCCAATAACTATTTAGTTGGAAGCAAACTCTGAAGTGGTAGTTGTTTGATCCCTTCCCCAACTTAACTAACTCCAACCACTGGCGCTAACTGAACTAGTCGAAAGGGGTTGCGAGGAGATCCTTGTCCTTTGATAAATAATAAATGTGAATAGACATAATGACACCCGAATTTAAGTCTATGTTTAGTCATTAATGGAGGGGGAGGTAACGAGAGTCATCCTATTCCCTTACCCAACCTGGACACTCCACATCACTATTGTCACATGCTACATCTCCTCAGCATACCTAATACATTCAATAGGCGTGAGGTTTGTGTTTTAGGGTAACCGCCATGACTCATTTTCATTCTTGGTGCAAAAAATGCTCTGAGTTATACTACTGCATCTTACTTTTGTTTCTCGAACCTACTATACACGGGGCATCACAGCTTGGAACGTCTCTCATTTTTCCCTGTTCGATAAGTGTTTATACTGACATAATAATTTCCTTTGTTTACTGTAGGTTTTCTATGTATTTCTCGGCTTCTATTCCAGTATTATCTTGTTTCTTGCCCTTAGGCCCTTATTTCTCCCCTCATGCACTCGTCATTCCTTTGTTAACAGTCCATGATTATTCTTCATCGGAAAGAAATAGTATGTTTAACTGTGTTAGGGCCTTAAACACGTCTGTGTGTCAAACCTAATTCTTTTATAATACTGGTATTTCTCTGGTAAGTTATTTTTGTCCAGGTTGTGAAAAGAAAAGGAGTTCATCTATCCTTGTTCTCCCAATACTCCTTGACAACTCATAGGACTGTGTTTTTCTTTATTTGATCATCTCCACGAAAGATTAGTGGTTGGCCAAACGCTTGTGCGGTATTATGCCCTGATTGTGGTTAAAGATGTTCAGATTATGTTTTTTGTGGCTCCTTGCTCTTTCCGAGCGTCTTACAAGGGTATGTGCATTTGGGGTTTCGACATCGTATTGTGTTTCCTTTAGTTTATTTGTAGAGTGTTAGATAGAACATTGGTTTTGTTCTATTGTTTTCTTTAAATTGTTGTAAGTTGGTTCTTGTATTTTAAACCTAATATGCCCATTATTCGGATTCCAGTATTCGTGTAATGGCTCTTTTATTCAAATATTTTTTCGGAAATTCATTGATTCTTATGCTAATGATGGGCCCCTTTGGTTTTAGCGAGGGTACCCATCAGGGAGACTAGGACTCCTCTCCCCCTTCCTGGTCTGGAGAAGTTCGTGGCTCCTGGCAATGGTGAAGGGTGCCATGTCCCTCCACTTAAGTTGAATATTACTTTGGCATGCTTTCTTTCCTAAGGTTACTCGTTTTCTTTTGTTTACTTTATTTGTATTTCTATTTGACTGAAATCTTAAGGACGTTTCATTGCAACTGTATGTAGGGGTTTTGACCATGCGAGGATGCACATATGGGGATCTCACCCCTTAATAGGTACTCGAGTTCCACTTTTCCCCTATCGGATAGGCTTAGACAAACGGTGATAGAAGAATTCAACTATGGAATCAACTCTGTGATTGGTTCATTGTGTATTATCTTAGAACCTCATTACTCCTTCTCACAGTCGAATTCCAAGAAATCAACTTTAATTTTTTTTGTAAAATTACTCAAGGATTAAATCTATTTCTTACTATGATTTGTATTAAGTATTATTCGAAGGAAGAATATGATTGATTTCCATTTTATATACCGAACTGTTTTCCCGACACTTCTGAAATGAAGAAAATTTAAGAATGGTATTTTATTTTTGTCCCTTGTAACCTTATTCAATTTGTTATTGACATCATAGATCTTCGTCATACCTAGAAGAGTGTTGATAATAAAGAAAACACTTATGTTTCTCTTGTGATATTTTATCCTGCATCTATAGTAGTCTGGATCGATCTTTCTTTGTGTTCAATCTGAGGGTACTCCAATTTTTTGGAACTAAATACCCTATTTATGAATTGTGAGAAACTTTGAAATAATCATTTTTCTCCGTTTTCTTGACAAAACGGTGTAGCCAGAAGCTACGCCTTATGTATTAAGAAGAACCTGAGTTTTATCAGTGTAATGTGGGCTATGAAACTATGTTTTGATTCTGGCATATTCCTTTATAAGTGTATGCTACTAATTCTATGCCATTCGTTATAATAATTGTTGAATGAACATTTGCATATGTATCCCTAACCATAGTCGTAATGGTATTTGATACTTCATAAACCCCTAAATAGTATTCTATCTTTAAATCTATACTGTTACAAGGAAAATAAAACCTCTGAAATTTTCTCAGTTTCTACAAAAGTTTACACAGTTTGAAAGTCCACTACAGGAATAAATTCCTTTTTTTCTTAATCGTATGACTCATGATGATTTCTTGACCGGTAGAGGTGTTACCAGGACTTGAAGTTTCGGAAAATACAAGATGAATTTAGTTGTTTTTGGTATAAATAGATTTATCTTAGGCTCGACTAAGACCCAGTAATTGTAACTTCGTTCACTGTCCAGAATTAATTCCATTACTGCTACAGACAATCGATGTTATTTAAAAACTTGTACACTTGTACGTGGGACCTATAATGACAATGGTTCACCCTTATAGTAGTATTATGAGTATATCCCTTAATATCATAGATGACTATCCAATATATATAACATGCGGAACCATACCAATACAGTCATACCTACAACATATAATAAACTGTAATAATGTATATATATATATATATATATGAGTTGATATGTAACATATATACAGATTTTCTCAACTCCTAATTATTAATGAATAAGTCTTCCTAATAATATAGTTACAGACATAAACATATTCATGTAGATAGATCTGTTCTTCCAGTTTAGGTGTGCACAAGTAGCTCTACTTAGATTTTAACTTTTGACTGTAAACTTCATACCGACGGATATATATCACCCATGCAAATTATTCAACTTAATCCAACAGATGCATAATATCAGATATCTAAAATAATTCAAAACAAAGAAGGAGGAGATTAACATATCTTAACCAAATTTACAGGAAGGCAAAGGGAACAACCATGTTCCTCCCAACCATAGAATAGGGCAGAAAATGTCACTTCCCTGATTCACCCCCTAACCTGACCATGAATCCATGAGGGCAAACTTGGAAAATCCTCCTTAGCAATGTCCTTTGATTTTAGTAGGTCCTTTCCTACCTCACACTCATTCAGTACTATTCATAACAGTAAGGAAAAAATTCAATAGTTTCCTTTCCCAGCATACTTGGCAGCGTCCTGCCTCCTCACATATGCCATTTATCAATTTGCCCAGCTCTTTTCCCTCCCTTGGGAATTTTTGCAGCTTTCTAAATCCCTTATTTTCAGGGGCTGCCAATGGCCAAATCAATGATTTGCCACTTGTAACAATTAGCCTAGAGGTAGTTCCAACATTTTCCCCACTCATGGAGTCATGGTCAGCTAAATTTAACATGGTTGCTCCATTTGTCCTCCTACAATCCATATAAATTATTTTGTTTTCATACATGTGTCATAGTAAAGTAGTTAGTTGGGTCAAGTCAGGTCTCTACCCAATAGTCATAATAATTAATTACAATTATAAAATTCGAAATTCAGAATTTCCATAAATGGCAAAAAAATTTCAAATTCGAATTTACTAAAAACGGAATAAATTTCCTTTGAATTTTAAATTTCAAAATATTTTATTTTTGGGGATGTCGCATCCTTTCCTCCTTCAGTAAAAAAATTTCCTCAGTGTTCATTCCTTTCCTGGTACAAGATTGGATGATATTTCCGCAAATATCCCTCCAACTCCCAAGTGGCCTCCTCAGGGATAAAGTGCTTCCATTGCACCTTTACCTGAGTGACGGCTCTGTTCCGAAGTGCTATTTCTCTCCAGTCCAAAATATGCAGGGGTTCCACATGGAACTCGCCTTCGGGTTCCACCTGCAACAAGTTCCAATCAATCATATGAGTAGGGTCATGAATATACTTTTTCAACAAAGAAACATGAAATACATTATGAATTGTTAGATTAGCTGGAAGTGCTAGTTGTTATGCTACGGGTCTAATTTGAGCTAGTATCTCAAAGGGCCCACAAAACCTGGGTGCCATCTTGGCACAGTTCCCTAACTTCAATGAGCTTTTTCGGGCTTTGAATTTCAAATAAACATGGTCTCCCACTTGAAATTCCAAGTGCCTTCTTTTCTGATCTGCATAACTCTTTTGTCTGTCCTATGCTTCTTTCAAGTTCTGTTGTACCTTTCTTACCATGTTCTCCATTTCTTGAAGCATTTCTGGTTTGACCATGAGTCTATTAGTCGTATTATCCCAGCTAGTTGGAGTTGTACACTTTTTGTCGTACAATACTTCAAAATGGATCAACATAGCCGAAGTTTGGTACCCCTTGTTATATGCAAATCCTACCAAATGCTTCCCACTTGTTCGGTTTTGTTCTTACGTACATTCAGAGCGTATCCTCAACGATTTGGTTCGTCCTTTCAGTTTGTCCATCCATTTGTGGATGGTAACTCGTAATGAAATTCAAATTAGTATTTATCCCTACAAACAATTCCTTCCAAAAAGCAGATGTAAATTTTACATCTCTATCTGAAATCACCATTTTAGGAATACCATGTAGTCTAAAAAAATTTTTCATGAATATTTTAGCAATATTTATAGCTTTAAAAGTAGACTTTACAAGAATAAAGTGTGCAGACTTATTGAGTTTATCGATTACAACCATGATAGAATCATTTTGTTTCTGAGTTTTAGGAAAACCTGTTATAAAGTCCAGCGATATGGTCTCATGTTTCCATTCTGGCACTGGTAATGGCTGTAATAGGCTAGCTAGATGCTGGTGCTCGGCCTTAACCTACTGAAAATATTGGCACCTAGCCAAGTACTTTGTTCTTTCACCCTTCATACTAGGCCAGAAAAATAGTTTTCTAAGTGTTGTTATTGTTTTCTGGTAACCTGGATGGCCAGAATACGGTTTCTTATGCACTTCGTCCAAAACTCTTTATTTTAACTCTATTGAATCTGGTATGTAAAGCCTGTTTTTAAATCATAATAGTCGCTTATTGTTGATACTTAGATCTATTTTATTTGAGTTTGGAGTACTGTTCTGTAACTCTGCCATCATCTTAGTGTAATTTTCGTCGTTAATACCTGTCGTCCATATCCTTTGTTCTAGGTCACTTTTTGCCTTGCTCATATTTATCTCAAGTAACCCATGGACTCTTCTTCTTAGCGTGTCTTCTACCTTATTTTCCTTACCCTTGATGTGTCTGACCTCGAAGTCGAATTCACTCAAGAAGGCTAGCCATCTTGCTTGTCTCAGATTAAGATCTCGTTGGATAAACATATATTTCACCCCGCTATTATCTATCAATAGTAGGAATTTTCTGCCCATTATGTAGTGTCGCCACATTTTTAAGGCGTGTATTACCACTAACAATTCTAAGTCATGAGTGACATAATTTCACTCCTGCTCTTTTAATTTCTGGGACTTATAACAAATAATGTGTCCTTCCTGAGTTAGGACACCGCCTAGTATCTCTTTACTTGCATCAACACATATGGTGAAGTCTTTATTTGGGTCTTCCACTTTTAATATAGGTGCAATTGTCAGTAATTCCTTCAGTTTGTTAAAACTATCTTGACACTTCTCTGACCAGTTGAGCTTGGTCCCTTTCTTTGGTAATGACGTGATAGGGTAGGCTATCTTGAAAAAACATTCTATGAATCTGCGGTAATATCCAGTGATTCCCATGAATGACCAGATATCCACTACATCCTTAGGTACTGGCCATTCCATAATGAATTTTATCTTATTCAAGTCTATGACAATGCCTTCTACTGAAATTACATGTCCTAGATTTTGTATATCCTTTTGATAAAAGTCACACTTGTCAAATTTGGCGTATAGCTTATGTTTCCTCAACATTTGCAGAATTGTTCTTAAGTGTTCCTCATGTTCTTCCTCCATTTTAGAATAGACCATAATATCGTCCATAAATACTACTACGAACTTGTCTAAGTACTAACTAAAAATGTTGTTCATCAGGCACATAAACATGGTTGGTGCTTTAGTGAGTCTGAAAGGTATGACTACAAATTTGTAGTGTCCATATCTTATTCGAAAATATATTTTTCTTATGTCCTCATCTTTTATCCTAACTTGATGATAACCGGATTGTACATCCAATTTTGAAAAGATGTGGGCCCCTCCTACTTGATCAAACAAATCATTTATCCTTGGTAAGGGGTATTTGTTCTTAATAGTCATTTTGTTCAGTTGTCTATAATCGATACATAGTCTTAGAGTATTGTCTTTCTTTTTCACAAAGAGGACTGGTGCCCCCCATGGTAAGACACTCGGTCTAATATACTCTGTGTCCAACAATTCTTGTAATTGTATTTTTAATTCTGTCAGTTCTAGTAGGCTCATTCAGTAAGTTGCTCTTGAGATAGGGGATGAACCAGGTAGTAGGTCTATGGAGAAGTCTATTTCCCTTCTAGGGGGTGATTCTGGTATTTCATCCACAAACATGTCTCTGAATTCACGTAGGACAACAAAGTCTTCTAACTTGGGCTTATCTTCTTTTTGTAATAGATTCGTCACTTGGATGGCATAAACTTGACATCCCTTCCTCATGCATTTTTTGAGTTACATCACTGAAACTTGTCTGACCGATAATGGTTTTGGTATACCTTGGGTTGTTCTAGCAGTGCCCAACTCATCTTTATAGCTAAGTATCTTTGTGTAACAATATAGTACTGCTTTGTGTTGTTCCAACCAATCCATCTCGATAATCATATCGTAAGATCCTAGTGGTAGGATGTTCAGATTGGTCCTTATAATTTGACCATCTAAGCTAAACTCAAAATTAGAAATAAAGTCAACTATTTTCCTTTTAGTACCTATTGCTAGTTGTACAAGCCATGATTTTGCGTGCTTCAGTTTCTTGAGTTTATTTGACTCTACTACATCAGGAGTAATATAACTTAACATAGCTCCAGGGTCAATTAAAACAAAAATTCGAGTGTCATTGATTTTACCTTCGATTTCTACCACCGAGGACTGGTGGTTAGCTTGTCGACCGTCTATGGCTACATTTATCCAATGTAGGCTTTTGCCCACATCTCCCACTGTCGAGGCTTCCTACAAATTATGAACAACAGTTATGTTTGCTGAAATTAACCATGGACAGTTCCTCCTTAGATGAGGCTCTCTTCATTGCCGACACTTTAATGGTTCACGGGTGCTGTCCCCAAACGTTTTTGTTCCCAGGTTTACCAGTTTACCGTTGTTTTGCGTATTCGGATGATTGGAGTGAAAATCCCTCCTTGGGAAGCTTTTTGCTGCATTCTGATAAGGAGTTGGCCGATATCTCTTCTTCTGTTGGTTCATTCGATCTTGCCTCTTATCCTTAGAGGCTTTGGGAAACTCTACCCATTGTTTATACTGGTCATAGCACAATCATTCTTTCCCGAATACTTCACTCGAGGATTTGGGGTTTTCAAACTCAATTCTGTCTCTGTAGGACTATGGTAAGCATCTTAAGAATCGTTGGATTTTAGCTTATCCTCCTAGATGTATGGTACGAACCTTAGTAGTTCCAAAAATTTATTTATAAGGTCCTCCATCCTCATCTGTCCAAGTCGTAACTCGTAAAATTCTTTCGTCTTTCTTTCATAATAGCTTTAAAAAAGGTATTGTTTCTTGAAATACTTCTTAAAGTCAGACCATTCCAACTGTTTCTCCTTTAGGCCCTTGGCCAATTTTAGGTCTTGCCACCAAATGTTGACCTTCCCTTTCAGATTATAGATGGCCATTCTGACCTTCATGTTGTTGGAATAATTGTAGATCTGAAAGTATTTTTTTGATGTCCAACAACCATGCCTCAATTTCTTCTGCTATCATGGATTCTCCATCAAAGTTAGCTGGTTTAATCTTTTTAAATTCTCCTTCAAGGTGGTCTACCTGTTTTCGTTTTCTGTTTGGTTTAGTTTTGTTTTCAGCTGAAGGTGTTCCTTCAGAAGAACTGTCTCCTTTTTCTATTTCTGGCCTAGAGTTCTTGGAGGCTCTTCTGTTGACCTGTTCGTTATGGTTATCGTCTTTTGGGATTTTCTTGGTGACTATACTGCGCAGTAGGACTTCATTTATCTCTTGTTGTTCCTATTATGCTTTCTTCAATTTTTTATTATCGGATTTGAAAATCTGTAGTTCAACAATAAGATTTCTCATTGTTTCGAACACCTCCATGGGTGAGCTTCCGTTACTATTTTGTCTTGGATCTCCAGGAGATCTTTGTTGTGGATTTTCTCCCATCCTGATTTCTACATCACCCTGAGATGCCATAATTAACACAAAACAGAAAGGCCTTTATGTTTGTAACCATGAGATTTATTAGTTTTACATAAATCGGAATATATATTAAGCAACTAATGTGGCCCTATTTAGACCTAGTGTTGTAACTTTTTCTCTGATACCATATGTAATAAACGTCAATTTCGACATGAAAAACAAAAAAAATTCCTCTAAGAGAATTACACTCTAAGTTGAAAGACAGATTTATAATAAGGGGATTAAACTTTAACATGATACCCTGTGTAATCAATTTCTCTTTCCATAGTCTAGTATTTATTCTTCGATACTCAAATAAGTTGCACTCGTCCTTGTAAGTGGTTATAGGTTAAAAGCTTTGAAATAATGAGAAAATAGACATAGGCATAGTGCTTAGGTTTCCAACCCATCGATTAACATCCACATTCATAAATGTGTACAAGCCTATACTTCAAGACCCCGAAAAATTTAGAGAAACAAGGAAGGGGGTCAAAATAATTGCTTAAGTGTTAAATTTATTGGTTTTACTATTGATAAAAGTGACCACAAACTCGAGGGGTTCTTTGGAATTAAATTCGTTGACTAAGAATTCATAACCCAATAAGCATTTAGTTGGAAGCGGACTCTCAAGTGGCAGTTGTTTGATCCCTTCCCCGACTTAACTAAATCCAACCACCTGCGCTAACAGAACTAGTTGAAAGGGGTTGCGAGGAGATCCTTACTTGTCCTATGAGAAATAATAAATGTCACTAGACATAATGATAGCCAAATTTAAGTCTTTGTTTAGTCATTAATGGAGGTGGAGGTAACAAGAGTCGTCCTGTACCATTACCCAACCTGGATGCTCCACATCATTGTTGTCACATGGTACATCTCCTTAGCATACCCACCACATTCAGTAGGCGTGGGCTTTGTGTTTTAGGGTAACCTCCATGACTCATTTTCATTCTTGGAAAAAAAAATGCCTTGAGTTATACTACTACATCTTACTTTTGTTTCTTGACCTTATTGTACATGGGGCATGGAAGATTGGAATGTCTCTCATTTTTCCCTATTCAGTAAGTGTTTATCCTGACATACAAATTTCCTTGCTTTACTGTAGGTTTTCTATGTCTTTCTCGGCTTCTATTCCGGTATTCTCTTGTTTCTTGCCCGTAGGCCATTCTTTCTCCCCTCATGCACTCATCGTTCCTTTGTTACCAGTCCAGGATTATTCTTTGTCAGAAAGAAATCGTATGTTTAACTATGTTAGGGCCTTAAACATGTCTGTGTGTCAAACCTAATTCCTTTATAATACTGGTATTTCTCTAGTAAGTTATTTTTGTTCGAGTTGCGAAGAGAAAAGGGGTTCATCTATCCCTATTCTCCCAATACTCCTCGACAACTCATAGGACTATGTTTTTTTTTATTTGATCGTCTCCCCGAAAGATTAGTGGTTGGCCAAACGCTTGCGCGGTATTATGCCTTGATTGTGGTTAAAGATGTTCAGGTTATGTTTTGTGTGGCCCCTTCCTCTTTTCTAGCGTCTTACATTTGGAGTTTCGGCATCGTATTGACTCTATGTTTCGTTTAATTTATTTGTAGAGTGTTAGATAGAACATTGGTTCTGTTCTATTGTTTTCTTTAAATTGTTGTAAGTTGGTTCTTGTATTTCAAACTTAATATGCCCATTATTCGGATTCCAGTATTCATGTAATGACTCTTTTATTCAAATATTTTTTCGGTCATTCGTTGATTCTTATGCTAATGATGGGCCCCTTTGGTTTTTGCGAGGGTAGCCATCAAGGAGACTAGGAATCCTCTCCCCCTTCTTGGTCTGGAGAAGTTTGCGGATCCTGGCAATGGTGAAGGATGTCGTATCCCTCCGCTTAAGTTGAGTATTACTTTGGCATGCTTTCTTTCCTAAGGTTACTCATTTTCTTTTGTTTACTTTATTTGTATTTTTGGTTGACTGAAATCTTAATGACGTTTCATTGCAACTGTATCCAGGGGTTTCGACCATGCGAGGATGCACATACAGGGATATCACCCCTTAATGGGTACTCGGGTTCCACTTTGCCCCTATCGTATAGGCTTACACAGATGGTGATAGAAGAATTCAACTATGAAATCAACTCTGTGATTGGTTCACTGTGTATTAGCTTAGAACCTCGTTACTCCTTATCACAGTCGAATCCCAAGAAATCAACTTTAAATTTTTTTGCAAAATTTCTCAAGGATTAAATCTATTTTTTACTATGATTTGTATTAAGCATTATTCGAAGGAAGAATATCGTTGATTTCCTTTTTATATACCGAACTGTTTTTCCAACACTTCTGAAATGAAGAGAATTTAAGAATGGTGTTTTATTTCTGTCCCTTGTAACCTTATTCAATTTGTTTTTGACATTGTAGATCTTCATCATACCTATAAGAGTGTTGATAATAAATAAAAAACTTGTGTTTCTCTTGTGATATTTTATCCTGGATCTATAGTATTCTGGATCGATCTTTCTTTGTGTTCAATCCGAGGGTAGTCCAATTTTCTGGAACTAAATACCCTATTTGTGAATTGTGAGAAAGTCTGAAATAATCATTTTTCTTCATTTTCTTGTCAAAACGGTGTAGTCGGAAGCTAGCCTTATCTATTAAGAAGAACCTGAGTTTTATCAGTGTAATGTGGGCTATGATATTGTGTTTTGATTCTAGTATATTCCTTTATAAGTGTATGCTACTAATTCTATGTCATTCGTTATAATAATTATTGAATGAGCATTTGCATGTGTATCCCTAACCGTAGTCGTAAGGGTATTTGATACTTTGTAAACCCCTAAATAGTATTTTGGCTTTAAATTTCTACCGTTACAAGGAAAATAAAACCTCCAAAATTTTCTCAATTTCTACAAAAGTTTACACATTTTGAAAGTCCACTATAGGAATAAATTCCCTTTTTTTTTAAATCATATGGCTCATCATGATGTCTTGACCGGTACACATGTTACCAAGACTTGAAGTTCTAGAAAATACGAGATGAATTTAGTTGTTTTCTGTAGAAATAGATTTATCTTAGGCTCGACTAAGACCCAGTAATTGTAACTTCCTTCACTGTCCAAAATTAATTCCATTACTTCTACAGACAATCGATGTTATTTAAAAACCTGTACACTTGTACGTGGGACCTATAATGATAATGGTTCACCCTTATAGTAGTATTATGAGTATATCCCTTAATAGCATAGACGACTATCCAATATATATAACATGCGGAACCATACCAATACAGTCGTACCTACAACATATAATAAACTGTTATCATGTATATATATATATGAGTTGATATGTAACATAGATACAAATTTTCTCAGCTCCTAATTATTCATGGATAAGTCTTCCGAATAATATAGTTACAGACATAAACGTATTTATGTAGATAGATTTGTTCTTCTAGTTCAGGCGTGCGCAAGTAGCTCTACTTAGATTTTAACTTTTGACTGTAAACTTCATACCGATGGATATATATCACCCATGGAAATTATTCAACTTAATCCAATTGATGCATAATATCAGATATCTAAAATAATTCAAAACAAAGAAGGAGGAGATTAACATATCTGAACCAAATTCCCAGGAAGGCAAACGGAAGAACCATGATCCTCCCAACCGTAGAATAGGGCAGCCAATGTCACTTGCCCGATTCACCCCCTAACCTGACCATGAATCCATGAGGGCGAACTTGGAAAATCCTCCTCAGCAATGTCCTTCAATTTCAATAGGTCCTTTCCTGCCTCACACTCATTCAGTAGTGTTCATAACAGCAAGGAAAAAATTCAATAGTCTCCTTTCCCATCATACTTGGCAACATCCTGCCTCCCCACATATGCCATTTATCAATTTGCCCAAGTATTTTCCTTCCCTTGGGAATTTTCACAGCTTTCTAAATCCTTGATTTCCAGGGGCTGCCAATGGCCAAATCACTGATTTGCCACTTGTAACAATCATCCTATAGGTACTTCCAACATGTTCCCCACTCATGGAGTCATGGTCAGCTAAATTTCACATGGTTGTTCCATTTGTCCTCCTGCAATCAATATAAATTATTCTGTTTTCATACATGTGTCATAGTCAAATAGTTAGTTAGGTCAAGTTAGGTATCTGCCCAATAGTCATAATAATTAATTACAATTATCAAATTCAAAATTTGGAATTTCCATAAATGAAAAAAGAATTCAAGTTCGAATTTACTAAAAACGGAATAAATCTCTAGTGAATTTTAAATTTCAAAATATTTTATTTTTGGGGATGTCGCATCGTTTCCCCCTTCACTAAAAAAATGTCCTCAGTGTTCGTTCCTTTCCTGGTACAGGATTGGATGAGATTTCCGCAAATCTCCCTCGAACTCCCAAGTGGCCTCCTCGGGGCTAAAGCACTTCCATTGCACCTTTACCTGAGCGACGACTCTGTTCCGAAGTATTATTTCTCTCCAGTCCAGAATGCGCAGGGGTTCCACATGGAACTCACCTTCGGGTTCCACCTGCACCAAGTTCCAATCAATCATATCAGTAGGTTCATGAATATACCTTTTCAACAAAGAAACATAAAATACATTATGAACTCTTACATTAGCTGGAAGTGCAAGTTGGTATGCTATGGGTCCAATTCGAGCTAGTATATTGAAGGGCGCACAAAACTTGGGTGCCATCTTGGCACAATTTCCTTACTTCAATGAGCTTTTTCGGGCTTTGAATTTCAAATAAACATGGTCTCCCACTTGAAATTCCATGTGCCTTCTTTTCTGATCTACATAACTCTTTTTTTTGTCCTGTGCTTCTTTCAAGTTCTGTTGTACCTTTCTTACCATGTTCTCCATTTCTTGAAGCATTTCTAGTCTGACCATGAGTCTGTCAGCCGGGTTATCCCAACTAATTGGAGTCGTACACTTTCTGTCATACAATACTTCAAAAGGGCTCAACATAGCCGAAGTTTGGTACCCCTTGTTATATGCAAATTCTACCAAATGCAGGTAGTCTTCCCACTTATTCGGTTTTGTTCTTACGTACATTCAGAGAATATCCTCTATGATTTGGTTCATCCTTTCAGTCTGTCCATCCATTTGTGGATGGTAACTCGTACTAAAATTAAAATTAGTATTTATCCCTGCAAACAATTCCTTCCAAAAAGCATATGTAAATTTTACATCTCTATCTGAAATCCCCATTTTAGGAATACCATGTAGTCTAAAAAAAAATTTCATGAATATTTTAGAGATATTTATATCTTTAAAAGTAGACTTTACAGAAATAAACTGTGCTGAATTACTGAGTTTATTGATTACAACCATGATAGAATCATTATGTTTCTGAGTTTTAGGGAAACCTGTTATAAAGTCCAGCGATATGGTCTCCCGTTTCCATTTTGGCACTGGTAATAGCTGTAATAGGTCGGTTGGATGCAGGTGCTTGGCCTTAACCTGCTGACAATATTGGCACCTAGCCAAGTACTCTGTTGTTTCACCCTTCATACTAGGCCAGAAAAATAGTTTTCGAAGTGTTCTTATTGTTTTCTGGTAACCTGGATGGCCAGAATATAGTTTCTTATGCACTTCGTCCAAAACTATTTATTTTAACTCTGTTGAATCTGGTATGTAAAGCATGTTTTTAAATCATAATAGTCCCTTATTGTCGATACTTATATCTGTTTTATCCGAGTTTGTGGTACTGTTCTATAACTCTACCATCATCTTAGTGTAATTTACGTCGTTAATACCTGTCGTCCTTATCCTTTGTTCTAGGTCACCTTCTACCCTGCTGATATTTATCTCAAATAACCCACAGACTCTTCTTCTTAACGCGTCTGCTACCTTATTTTCCTTGCCCTTGATGTGTCTGACCTTGAAGTAAAATTCGCTCAAGAAGGCTAGTCATCTTGGTTGTCTTGCATTAAGATCTAGTTGGCTAAATACATATTTCACCTCGCTATTATCTGTCAATAGTAGGAATTTTCTGTCCATTATGTAGTGTTTCCACATTTTTAAGGCGTGTATTACCACTGCCAATTCTAAGTCATGAGTGACATAATTTCGCTCGTGTTCTTTTAATTTCTGAGACTCATAACAAATAACGTGTCCTTCTTGAGTTAGGACACTGCCTAGTCCGTCTTTACTTGCATCAACACATACGGTGAAGTCTTTATCTGGGTCTTCCACTTTTAATACAGGTGCAGTTGTCAGTAATTCCTTAAGTTTGTTAAAAAATTCTTGACACTTCTCTAACCAGTTGAACTTGGTCCCTTTCTTTGGTAATGATGTGATAGGGTAGGCTATCTTGGAAAAACATTCTATGAATCTGTGGTAATATCTGATGATTCCCATGAATGACCAGATATCTGTTGGGTATGTGTTATATTCTTTGCATGTGTGTGTGTGTGTGGGTGCGCTACAACAACTGCGTCTGGCAGTCCGTACCAAATAGAGATCTGTCGTTGCGCCGGGCACTTCCTAGGGGGGTCCCAGGGGGGGGGCAGTTATGCCCCCCCCTGGTTACGCGGAGCGTTCGGCACCGGGCGGTAGCCCGGGGCCGACGGGGTTTGGGGCAGCGCCCCAAGTACGCGGAGCGTTCGGCACCGGGCATCGCCCGGGGCCGAGGGGTTCGGGGAAACACCCCAAAATTTTTTTTTTGGGCGGTTATTTGCTATTTTTAGCGGATTTTGCTATTTTTAGCTGATTTGTAAATTAATCCCGGATTAAGGGATTAGGGTTTTGGTATCTACGGAAT
>JZKD02S1642241.1:125999-144608 GCA_000966675.3 Picea glauca
CCTATTAATTCAATACTGTACATGGAGGTTCTTCACAGGCTCTCTCTCGGCTCTGCTCTCCCCTTGCTCTTCCTCTATGAAGAATGAATGAGGATCTGAATAATCTTACAAAGTGGTACAAGGGAGGGTGTCTATACTCCGTTTTTTCCCTCTCTGAAGCTAAAACTGTCTAATCTATAATCAATTCCTATCTAACAACATTAATTCTAATAAATGCTTTCATATCTACTTAATACGATACAACTACGCTCGGCTTTGAATGCCCGTCCAAACGACGGCGCAACAATCTCCAAAGCATTTCAAAACGTGCCTGCTGGCGCTGTCCAGCTGTAGGTTCTTTCTCCGTGCGTGCTGGCTCGCTTGAGGATGTGTAGATGCTCCTGCATCACAGTTGGAGAATAGAGAGAGAGAGGCACATTATTGGGAGAGGACTTTCTATTATTGTTTGAGTTATCTCTTGGCATTGTATTAGCTACCTATAATAAGGAAGTTGTGTTGGGTTTTCTCGCCCATGAGGATTTCCTGGGATAAATGATGTGTCTCTTGTGATTTTGTATTTCTCAGTTATCATATCTTATGTTATTGTTATCTAGTGAAACGCAAAGAACTCTAATAATAGCTTAAACCTTAACATGGAATCAGAGCTAAGATGAAGAGAGCATCTTTCACAAGAGAAAGTGAAAAACATCACTCTTGTCGTACATCAAAATTAGGGCTTTTGTTGGTGAAGTATTTTATCCCTAAAACCATCTACAAAAGTGTGCCCTTCCCCAAGGATCACTTTGGCATACTCAGTGCAAATTTTCAGTGGCTAGATCTCTTGGAAAGTGAAGCCCTAGTTTTCACAAAGTACCAAAAAACAGGAGTACCAGAAGTACCAGAAAACCAGAAACACCAGTCCAAAACTCCACTGGACCATTTTGAGGGGGTAAAAGTTGTATTTTCATAAATCTGACTGTACCAGCTTACTCGCCTCATCTCAACGCATCTATCCCTTGGATCAAAATTTCAAAATTTGAAGTTTGAAAATTTAGGGTTTCCTCATAAAACCCTAAGTTGCAGTTGCAGTCGTAGTCTCAAAACCAGTTCCAGTATCAATTGCAGTTGCAGTATCAGTTGTAGTTGCAGTCGTGGTACCAGTTGCAGTCACCCTTGAAGAGTTGATGATCATTATTGCTGCTACCAGATGGTGACTCTACCTTCAAATTCTATTAGAGGTATGTACTCACACATGTTTAAACGGTTAAGATTTAAATGGTATTTGTAGGAGAAGAGATCTCTTTCCATAGATCGAGAAGGATCTCAAAATCCAACACATTCAGAGGAATGATGCAACCCAGGTGTGATTATTCTGATATGCAGCTATTTGTTGTGACATTATTTTGATCAGTGTTACATGTTGTAGCTATGACCATCATTCTAACCTTTGATCAAAATCTAAGTCAAGATATTAGATGGATTAAAAGTTGAGATCATAGAGTTTATCCTCTAGCCCAACCTTCTGTCACAGATAGCGTATTGTCTTAGTATAGAATACAGGTTGAAGAAATCACTCATCATATTGAGTGAAGGAGACTTGGAAGAAAAGAAATCACACTCATTCTTGAGGACAAGGCTCCAGGTTTGATTAATCAAGTTGATAAGATTCAAAGGTACACATGAAAAATTGATGAATGCCCCTTTAAAAGTAACTACTATACTTGAGATAGCAGTCTTTGTAAAGTATTATACTTGGTATCATGTGAAAATATAGAGGTAAATACCTATTGTAATCATTTTCATGATACAACTAACACCTCCTCTAGGAGAAACCTCGTGTGTTAGTTCCAGTTTGCCATGGAGGAATGTTTGATCACAACACTACAAGAGTGTTGACCTCATTTCGTAGTGTATCTCTTAATTTTGATCATTGCTTCAAGAGATATTGTGATGATTATTCGTGCTATTACTTTATCTATGATTATCAAAAGGATATTATTCTTTCTTGTTGTTTTGTTGACCTTGTTCCAGGTCATAGGTGATAACCTTGAGGAAGCTATATTGAAGGTTGCAGAAGGAAACATATTAAATGAGACATGAAGCAAACTGTGTACATGACCATACACACTCATGTACCAAAGAAGATGAAGAAGAAGCTATCTCTTGAGATTCATAATATCTCATATGAAGATTGACTGAAAGAAGAAGAAGGCTCCAAAGATGACCGAACATTAGAATGGGAAGCATACCTCATTTGAATCCTGACTCAGTCTTTCATATTTAGCCTTGGTATGCCACACCAAGTATACCCTATAAGAGATCAACAGGGATGTGACCTTTGATGAATATGCAATGCTCAATAAATCAAGAAGATGCCATCTTGAAGAAGTATATGAATAGGAACCCGTATCTCCCAGAGTTGCAGAATCAGTGAGGGAGGTTCCTAGAATTGAAAAACTAGTGAGGGAAGTCGTAACTTCCCCTAATGAGGAGATTCTAGAAGATCATGACATAGTATAATTCCAGGAACCTCCTCATATGACGATTTCCCATAAGAGAAAGCCTATTTGGGCTAGGGTGATTATTCAAGATGGAGAGAAGTATGGTGTTCCCGAAGGAACCATGAGACAAGTGAAGACACCTAATCCATTCTCTAGCTATATGGATTTGATGTGTGATCTCCTAGAAAAGGAGCCTACATACTTTGAAGAAGCCATTTAGAAGAAAGAATGAGTAGATGCCATGAAAAAAGAATACTAATCTATAATAAATAACAATGTATGGGAAATAGTTCCCAAACCGAAGAGAAAGGATGTGATATCTTCCAAATGTCTCTTCAAAATAAAACATGTTGTTGATGGAAGTATTGAGAAGTATAAAGCAAGATTGTCACTCGTGGCTTTTCTCAAGAGAAAGGCATTGACTATAAAGAGACATTCGCTCCTGTAGCCAGATACACTTCGATCATAACCATCATAGCCCCTACAGCTAATATGAAGTGAACATTACACCAGATGGACGTAAAGAAAACTTTCCTAAATGGTGTCATCGAAGAAGAAGTTTATATAGAGCAACCTCAAGGATTTGAAGTTGAAGACATGAAGTTTCATCTCTGCAAGTGGAAGAAGGATCTATATGGATCGAAGAAAAATCCTCGATATTGGTATGGAAGGATAGAAAGTTTTCTGACGAGCTTGTTCTTTACCAAGATTAAAGCAGATTCTAACCTCTACTTCAATGTTAGGAGCGATGAGCCGATGATACTTTTGTTGTATGTGGATGACTTATTCTTAACTGGAAAAGAAAATCTCATCACCAAATGTAAGAAGAAGCTTTCTTCATAATTTGAGATGAATGACCTTATCCTAATGCATTATTTCTTAGGTCTTGAGGTATGGCAGAGTCCAGACAGGATCTTCCTTTACCAAGGGAAGTATGCAGTCGAAATCCTGAAGAGATTCGAGATGTTGGAGTGCAAGTCCATGAATACACTCATGGAAATGAAGATGAAGATATTGGTCGACACTTCGTCAGAATTGATTGATGCCACGATGTATAGATATATCATTGGATCATTGATGTACCTAACGAACACCTGACTAGATATCTGTTTTTCCGAGAACACTTTGAGTCAGTTTCTGGTAGAACCTAGACATGTTCAGCTAGTTGTTGCAAAACATGTGATGAGGTACCTTAAAGGTACATTATGTTGTGGTCTCAATTATGATGGAGATCATGATTTCACATTGAGTGGGTACACTTACTCGGATTGGGCTGGAAGTGTCTCTAACAAGAAGAGAACTTCAGGATGTTGTTTGAGTTTGGGATCAGCCATGATCTCATGGTAGAGTAGGAAGCAATCCAACATTTCTCTCAGTACATCGGAAGAGAATACATTGTTGGGTGTTCTACGAGTTGCAAAGCTATATGGCTTCAAAATTTGTTGACCGGTATATTTGACCTAGAGATGGAAGCAACCACAATCCTATGTGACAACTAGAGCTACATAAATATGACTGAGAATCTTGTATTTCATGACAAGTCGAAGCACATAGAGATCTGATATCATTACATTCGTGACATGGTGCAGAGAGGATCCATAAAGCTCCAATATGTTAGCATGGATAAACAAGTTTCTGATGTGTTGACCAAGCCTCTATCTCATGTAAAGTTTGAGCACTTTCGAGATAAGCTTGGTATAGTCCAAAAGGACCTCCCTTGAAAGGGGGAGTAGTGTTGTGTTGAGATATTCCTAGTACTATGCTTCCAACTTAATTGTTGTGATGTAAAGCCAGTCTAGTTGTTGTGTTGAGAGATGCCTAGTATTGTGCTTCCAGCTTAATCATTGTGACGTAAAGCCAGTCTAGTTGTTGTGTTCAGATATTCCTAGTACTATGATTCCATCTTAATCAATGTGACATAAATCTAGTCTAGTTTTTGTGTTTAGATATGCCTAGTACCGTGCTTCTATCTTAATTGTTGTGACGTAAAGCCAGTCTAGTTGATGTTTTGAGATATGCCTAGCATTATGCTTCCAGCTTAATTCTTGTGACATAAAGACAATCTAGTACTATGCTTCCAGCTTAATTGTTTTGAAGAAAATCAAGCCAAGTAATGTGCTTCCAGATTAATTGTTGTGAAGTAAATCCATCCTAATACTGTGCTTCCAGCTTAATGGTTGTGACATAAATCCATTCTAGTATTGTGATTCCATCTTAATTGTTATGGTGTTTCCAGCTTAATTGTTGTGTTGTGTTTTCCAGCTTAATTGTTGTGTGGTGTGCCATCTTAATTGTTCTGATGATGTGCCAGCTTAATTGTTGTGATGTGTTGCCAGCCTTATGCTATATTGTCAGCCTCGTACTATGATGATGTGTTTCCAGCCTTTGTGTTGTGATATTGTTGCTTTTGATGTTGTATCATCCTTGTGTTGTTATTGATGATGAGGATGTATTAATGTTATACTAATACATGTTGATGCAGTTGATGATGATGATGCCAATTCATCCTCTTGCTAAAGATGATGATGATGATGTCACTTCAGCCTCTTGTTGAATATGATGATGATGATGCCACTTCATCTCCTGAGTCCTTGCTAAAGATGATGATGATGATATTATTTCAACTTCAATGTTGAAGATGATGATGATGTTACCTTAGCCTCATACCGATGACGATGATGATGCTACTCCAGCTCCATGATGTGTTGATGATGCTCCAGCCTATGTATTTTGTTGATGATGATAAAAACTTTTGATGATTTATAGATATGTCAATTAGTGTTCCAAGATGATATTGATGATGATGTCTTCTCACCCACCTGATGTTGTTGATGATGTTGTCCTCTCTCTCACCTGATATTGTTATAGAATACCCTTCTTGCTAAGGGGGAGTGTTGAAATAATGTAACTGCAAAGTGTATTCTAATTATTATTGTTGTATTATTTATTAGATCAATCCCCTATTGTGGATTGATCATGTCAGCTATTGTAAAAGAACAAATCCCCTTTTGCGGATTGTTCAAAACATAATTTTAATAGGCAGAATAAGAAGTCGGCCTAATAATATATTAAAGAGGCCCCAAAATATATTAAAGGTGATTATAACCACCGAGATTGAGAAGTCGGCCCTGCCAGTGAAAAGACACCTCCACATGTGCTAGAGTTGTATAAACAAGAAGGTTAGCACCTCATTTAGACAGACACTCACTTGTTCATTTGAGGAGAAATTTTCAGAGTTGTAGTTGGAGAAGAGAGAGAGAGAGAGAGAGAGAGAGAGAGAGAGGTGGATTCTTGGGAGAGGACTTTTTGTATTTGTTTGAGTTATCTCTTGGCATTGTATTGGATATCTATAATAAGGACATTTTGTTGGGTTTTCTCCCCCATGAGGGTTTCCCAGGATAAATGATTTGTCTCTTATGATTTTGTATTTCTCAGTGATCCTATCTTATCATATTATTATCTAATGAAATGAAAAGAACTTTAATAATAGCTTAAACCTTAACAGATAGTGGATTGATGATTAGTTTGTCTTCCATCTACAACTTCATTAATTATGTGAACAATTCTTCCCAAATATCCTACTGTAGAAGCTTCTTGCGGGTTAAGGAATGTAGTTCTTGCTGTGGAAATTAAGCATGGACAGTTTCTCCTCAAGTGAGGTTCTCCTCACTCCCAAAACTTTAATGGTTCTATGGGGTTGTCCCCAACTTTCTTGAATCCCATATTAATTGGTCTACCTCCCCCTTGATCACTCTGGGAGTTGTAATGATAGTCTTTCTTTTGGAAACCTTTTTCCATATTTCAAAAAGGGGTTGGTTTGAATCCTTTATTTTGTTGATTCATTACGTTGTGTTTCTTGTCCTTCCATGCCTTGGGAATTTCAGACCTCTATCTGTACTGATCATAGCACATGTGGGCCTTTCTAAATACTTTTCTTAAAGTCTTGGGATTTTCAAACTAAATTCTTTCTTTGTATGACTATGGTAGAAAGATTAGGAATCATTGTATCTTTAATTTGTATTCCTTGATGTATGGTACAAATCTCAATAGTTCTAGAAATTTATTTACCAAATCATCCATGGGCATATGTCCAAGTGTTAGCTCGTAAAATTCCTTAGTCGTTCTTACGTAATATCTTTCTGATAAATATTTCTTCTTGAAATATTTCTTAAAATATGACCATTCCATTTGTTTCTCTTTCAATCCCTTGGCCAATTTTAGGTCTTTCCACCAGATACCTGTTTTCCCTTCAGGTTATAAATGGCCATTCTGACTTTCATATTACTAGAGAAATTGTAAATATGGAAGTATTTATTTATATCTAGTAGCCATTATTTCGCCTCTTCACCCATCCTGGATTCTTTGTTAAAGGTGGATTGTTTTATTTTCTTGAATTCACCTTCCAGGTGATCTACTTGTTTACTTTTTCTTCCTGTGGCTGTTTTGTTTCATGCCATGTGTGTGTCTTTCGAAGAATTGTTCTCATTTTCTATTTCATGACCAAAGTTTTTAGAGTACATTTTGGTGACTTCTTCCTCCATGTCATTGTCCTTTGAGATCTTTTTTGTTACTATGTTGGGCAACAACATTTCATTTATTTCTAGCTGGTGTTCCTGCGCCTTTTTCATCTTTTCATTGTCTTCTTTAAACACTTATAATTCCACGATAAGGTTCTTCATTGTTTCCAAAAATTGGGCGGATGAGCTTCCTTCACTGTTATTCCCAGGTTCTTTAGGAAGTCCTTGATCGGGATTCCCTTCAAGTATGATCTCTTTTTCATTTTGTGCTTCCATTATCACAACAAACCAATTTTTTTTTTTGTTTGTAACAGTAAACATATTTGTTACTTTTTCTTTAACAGAAAAATAAAACTTAAAATAATTTGGCCTTGTTGTGAGGTCCAAGTGTTGTAACCTTCATCTCTGATACCATATGTAATGTACCCCAAATTTCCCAAATAAAAAAAAAAATTATGTTTAGGGGACATTAGGTTCCTTGACTCTTCAACATTTGAGTGTGACACGGAGATAATTCATTAGACATAATTCTATTCCTTTATTGTATGCATAATAGATTTATCGTCATAACTGTCATAAGGTCTATCCATAATCTTAACATTTGCCAAAACAATAATCATTATTTATCCTACAGACTTTTGTGTGGATAACTCAACACTTTACTATTCGTTTCAATAAATGTATAGACTATTGTGTGTGTGTGTGTGTGTGGGTGTGTGTGTGTGTGAGTGTGTGTGTAAACTATGTTTACTATTGTTGGTCACTATAATTTCGTAATTAATTTAAACAATCTAGGGCTACATAAATTGTCATCCTAGGGCAGTCAGTTTATTCCAAAGGTAGGCATGCACTATATATGCTCAATTTCAAAAGCAACCTAGAGTTGTACTAAAGGAAACTATATTAATCACACTTCCCTTGAATGAACTGAAGTTATAACTTGAATTATAGAAAATCAATCTACCTATTGTAGAGCTCAAAGTTTAAAGAAATGATTAATTGAAGAATCCTGGATTACATTAAAATAACAACAAGATACTGCAATAGAAAAGACCAACTATTCTGTAACCAGAGAACAACACCCTATTCCCAAAGAAAGAATCTTCAGCACCTGTTTCCGAACATCATACTTCATGAACTCATTGCTTGACTAAAATAATTGACATGCATTCTGAAGGCTATCTACCTCCTAACAAAGAACATGACCCTAATTCCTTCCCAAAGCAGGAACCTTCAGCACCAGTCTCTGATTAGCACACTCATGAAAATAATTGAAGGCTAACTATTTCTAACAGAGAACAGGACCCTAATTCCTTCACAAAGCAGGAACCTTCAGCACCAGTCTCTGATTAGGACACTTATGAAAATAATTGAAGGCTAACTATTTCTAACAGAGAACAGGACCCTAATTCCTTCCCAAAGAAGGAACCTTCAACACCAGTCTCTGATTAGCACACTTTCATAAATTCATCACACAAGATTGCTAACTAAAATGATTAACAGTTACCCAAGTATGAACCACATGAAAACAATGTAACGTTCAGTAAAGTAGAGTTCTTAACAAGACAGAGTTCAGTAATGTTTCAGCAAAGTAGAATTCATTAAAGTAGTGTTTCAGCAAGACAGAACTTAATCAAGGCATAAACAGAGATCACACTAACACACTATAAAACTAACGGGTGAATCTTGTGAAGAAGGTGGGCCCTCCGTTCTCACAAGATTCCCCTGAAACAAGGAGGCTAGAGAAGGATGCTCAAAACAATGTTTTATTCATCTAGCAATGTATCATATTACAATTTGAAAATGAAGTACGTCCTTCTCTGTAAACCCTTCTTAGTACAAAAACTGGAGATCCTCTCGAATGATGATTTCCTCTTATTTAAAGAGGAGAATCCCTTCAATATAATTGATCAAAAATTACAGGTGTATATCTGAGTCTTATTCTTATTCAGATCGACATTCTAAACTGGAATAGGATATCCTAGTTTCCCACAACAGAATGCTATTATGAGTGCTGAGTGAGGTGTTTCTGTTATGGCTGGAGTAACAACTCTTTGTTTTGTATGTTGTTTCGGCATCGTAAATCATGGGTTGTTTCAACCACGGGATTTGCGTTCTGAGTGTTTCAACACTTCTCAAGCAGCAGTGATGGTTGATGCTTGGCTCACGGTGCAACTGTTGTAGTCAGTCTATTGTTGTTGACCGCGAACTGTGTAACGGCTTCCTCTGTGTTTCAGCATTGTTGACCATGGACTGTGTAACAACTTCCTCTGTGTTTCAGCATCGTCGACCATGGACTGTGTAACAGCTTCCTCTGTGTTTCAGCATCGTTGACCATGGATTGTGTAACAACTTTTGTGAGTTGTTGTTTCAGCATCAGGCATCAAATGCTAATCTTCAGTTTGAACTGCTTCAACACTTATACATTTCTAATCAATGGTTAAGTACGAGAGTGATGTAAATTTTTATGCAAAAAAGATTAAACATATAGTAAAGATAAGAGACGTTGTATACCTTTGGAAAGATAGGATAAAGTGATAATATGAGTTTAAATGTGAGTAAAAAAAGAGTGTAATAGTGGCAAAAAGTATGGGCAAAAAGGTACATTGTGTGGTCCTAACATCCCACCCAACTTAAAATGTTGCATGTCCTCAAGCAACTTCACTCTGAATCAGAGTCTGAATACAGACTCTGAGCGTGCAAGTTACTCAAGCAGTAGCTGTGGGAGGTACTGTCTGTTGGAGCTCTGAACCCTTGGACACGTTGTAACCTTTGCCAAGATGTTGTTTCTATCTTCTTAGGCAACTTATAATGGATTTGATATCTCTCTATTGGAAACCAGAGGATAGGAAAGTAAAACCGGTACCCTATCCAGCTTTCATCACATTGCTGAACACACTGGATGTAGTTAGGTACCCTGGAGATTGCTATCTTGAGATTAGTAGGGCTAAAAGGATTGTGTTCCTGTCTTTTCTCAGTAGATTGCTGCCAAAACAAGTTGTTTGCTTGGAGGGCAACAATCTTTGTGGATCTGATGAAGTGTTGACAATCCTGAATCACTGTTGATTATAGTTGCTGAACATGTTCAGTCATCCCTGGTTTCTTTAAGAATTGATAATATTCTATGACAAAGGTGGATGCATTTTGTGGTTCTAGTCTTATCCAAAGAAGGCAGTTATCTTCATTGTGCTTGGTAGCCAGGATGTCATCCTACCATATAATCTGATTGTGGAGAAAGGAGGTGAATGCCCGAAGATGGATGTCCCCGACAAGAGGATTAAGGTTCAGCTTCATGTCCTCAGGGATGGCCTCATTATAAAAATATGCCTCACAGAGGAGGTGTTGATCCATAGCAGAGGCTTCTGCAAAAGTTTTGACAAAATTTGTTGGATGTAGCACTGCATGGGGTCTGTCTTCTATGATTGATTTGATCTGAAACCATGTAAGTCGTTCCATAAGGAACAAGGAGTAATTGTAGGATGGTTTTCTTGCAGCCAATAGCTTTTGTGCCAGGTCAAATATCAGAAGCACTCTGCCTTTTAGCTCTTTATTTTGTTTCTTGAGGGCACGAGTTTCCTAGTGTGTCTTCTCCAAATTTTCCTAATTTGAGTAGGTATGATTTATCCAAATTTGTCTGTGCTCTTGGAGGCTTTTGGCCTGTGTAGTAGCATACTCTTTTTTCCATTTTTGTATTATTGCCTTCTCATCCCATGGCTTTGTTTTCGTTTCAGTGTTGCAAGTAGTGGGCTGAGGTAAGGTCTGAGTAGATTGTTCCACAAAAGTGTGGATATTGATCTGGCTGGGAGGGGAAGATTCCTCAATAGGAACTATTTGTACATCTTTGTTAACAAAAGTAGGGGTTTCAATTTTGACATTTGCTGTAGGGCAGGGCTCAGTCTTAATCTTGGGAGGTCCTGCTAGTTCTTGTGTTTCAGCTGTAGCTGGTTCTTGTGTGACAGTTATAGCTGGTTCTTGTGTAACAACATGTTCTTCTTCTTTGACTGCAAAATTTGAAGGAGTAGGGGGAGCTCCTGTCATTGGGATTTGAATTACTTTGTAGCCTGCTTGATAGTAGATGTCCCCACATTGACAACACATATATTCTTTACATAGATTCTCTGTTGTAATTCCTTCTGACATGGTTGTTGTGCGAGCTAGGGTGTACAAATTAAGTTCCTTCTCATAGGCTTCCTTTGTTGCAGCTAGCTCTTGCTTATAGGCTTCAAGTTGAGATTTTAAAAACTCATTTTTTTCTAAGACAGAGGCCATTGTTGGTTCTGGTTGAGGGGTGACTGGTTCTTATGTAGCAGTCACAGCCACACTAGCTGGTTCTTGTGGAGCAGCTATAGGATCGACAACTGCTTCTTGTGTTTCAACTTCTTGATGTAAGGAGAGTAATGTTGCAGCACCCTGGACCTCTGATTCTTGCATCTCAGTATCAATATCAGTAGTTGGTTCTTGTGTTTCAGCTGTAGCTCGTTCTTGTGTTTCAGTTGTAGTTGGTTCTTGTGTTTCAGCTATGGCTGGTTCTTGTGTTTCAGCCACTGAATGAGTAGTTGGTTCTTGTGTTTCAGCTACTAAATGGGTAGCTGGTTCTTGTGTTTCAGCTACGAATTGGGTAGCTGGTTTTTGTGTTTCAGCTACTGAATGGGTAGCTGGCTCTTGTGTTTCAGCTACTGAATGGGTAGTTGGTTTTTATGTTTCAGCTACTGAATGAGTAGTTGGTTCTTGTGTTTCATCTACGGAATCGGTAGTTGATCTTTGTGTTTTAGCTACTTGATTTGAAACAGATGATGTCGCAACACCCTGGGCATCTGGTTCTTGTGTTTCAATGCTCATGGGTGGAATAGGCAAAGATTCTGTCATTTGGGAGGTTGGAGGTGTACGGGGTATTAGTCGGATGGGTTGGGGGTCTATGACGGTGGTAGTAGAAACTGCCCTTGTTGAGGCCCTTGTTCGTTTTCTTTGTAAAAAAGGTGGAAAGAAAGGAATTTGCTTTCGTTTTCGTGGGGGTTTTTCCTCAATGATGGGGCAGGGAGAATTGTCTGGCTCAGAATCATCGCTAAGAATATGAAGGGAAAGAATGGATGATTCTGGTAAGGTGTGGGATGGGCTTGGTATGGTAGGGGGGTTAATTGGACTGATTTGTTCTATAGGAGGACTGTTAGGTATTTCTGGGGAGTCTGGAGGGTTTTGTGGTTGTTGTTCCTAAAGATTTTCAGGAATTTCAGCGGCTTCTTGGGGATCTATAGGTGGGTTGTTTAGTGGAAGGTTTTGTTGGGCAAAACCCTTTTGGATAAGCAGTTGGACGAGATGGTGATGGGTAAGTGAAAGGGAAGGATATTTAGCCTTTTTACAGTAGTGCGACATATTTTTGAGACAACTGAGCAGATAATAAGGAATGTTCACCAATCTATTATGATGTAAATGAAACAACATAAGAAAATCATGCTGGTAGACTACTTGGTATCGGCCTTCACAGGTAAGGTAGTGTTTGACAAATTTTGCAACTTCCGGCCATGGGAGTGGCAACGAGCTAAGTTGGACACCCCGGCCTTTAAATTCAATTTGTTCCTCTAGCGAGAGGAAATCCCGCTGGGCATTCAAGATGATATGTTTGCGGCTGAACAAGCGAATGCCATTCGTAGGGAGACCCGAAACCTGCGCTATATCCTCTTTTGTAATCGAGATTCAAACCCCTTGAACAATAGAATGATCTCCCTGGAGATTTTGAGCAAATTGCAGAATCTGTTGTTGATCAAACCCCTGGAGTCTCTGAATATAACTAAGCCATCCTGCCCGCAGAAAAATTTGATAGGCTTCTGGATATAGTTCTAACAGGGCTATCGTGGCAGGTTCATACCATATAACAGAGCCTCCCATGGCTACCAGCTCGGTAAAATACACCATCAAAGAGTTGAGTAACAGCTTCTGTGCAGAGTAAGTTTTTCGAGTGAAGGCATGCGAATGGTGGTGAGACGAACATAATGATAGTAAAATAGGAATGGCAGTGGTGAATTCGTGTGAAATGATGGTATAAAAAGTTTGATATGACCTCCCCCCCCTCATCAAGTGCAGATAATAATGATTGCACTCGAGTGGTCATAATGATTTGGAATCTTCTCATTAACTATAGCTTAACTGTATTACATAAAATTTACATACCTCGCCTTACCTTCTGATTCGTGCTACAAACAAAATATAATGCATGTCCATGATAGTTCTGCAGTAGTTGTAGCAGAGACTTTTGATTTGTTAGATGAATTGTATCAAGGATTTGTTGACTGGAAGGACGAAATGTAGTATGAGAGCACAAAAGCTTGCTGATAGATAATGTTGAAAAGTTGGTGTTTCAGCAATAGAAAAGAAGGGGCGAAACAATTGTTGGACGGTATTGTTTCGTTAATGGAAACTGTGAAGAATTGCTGGACTATAGCAAAAAGTTGTTGTCAATGGTGTTTTAGCAACAGAAAAGAAAGGGGTGAAACAATTGTTGGACGGTGTTGTTTTGTCGATAAGGAAATGTGAAGAATTGTCGGACTGTAGTGTTTTGGCAATAGGGAGAAGGAGAAAAGTTGTTGTGAATGGTGTTTCATCAATGGAAGAAAATGGGGGGAAGTTTGCTGTCAATGGTGTTTCAGCAATAGGGAAAATGGTAAAAGGTTGTTGACAGTGGTGTTTCAGCAACAAAAGAGAATGGACGAAACAATTGTTGGATGGTGTTGTTTCGTCGATGAGGAGATGTGAATAATTGTCAGACTGTAGTGTTTTGGCAATAGGGAGAAGGCGAAAAGTTGTTGTGAATGGTGTTTCAGCAATGGGGAGAATGGTGAAAGGTTGTTGAACAATGATAAGGGAAAAAGGTGTTGGGTTGCTGACAGTGGTGTTTCAGCAATGGGGAAAGTCAAAAAGTGCTGAACAATGATGTTTCAACAATGAAGAAAGACCAAAGAGTTGTTGATAGTGGTGTTTCAGCAATGGGAAATCTTGTCTCTTCGTGAAGTAGTATTGTCCTTTCCTAGTGGCATGTGCTTTGATCGGGAATCTGCAAAAATTGATTGTAACATGGTATTTCTTGACAGGGATTATTAGTAAATAAAATCTAATATAATACTAAAGAAATTAACTTAAAAATAATTAATTGCAATCAGGGGTAGAAGCCCCCTCTAAAAAGAGGTAATGGGAGTCTGCCACGCATGTAGCCTTAAAATCTTCTTTGGAAATAGGGTGCTGGTACAGACGGAGCTGATGACCATTTACAAGTAATGGTGTTTTGGAGTCATCAATTGTGAGGAGCCTTACTGTTCCATTGGAGAAAACAGTGTCTACTTTGTAAGGTCCAAGCCATCTTGTACGCAGTTTCCCTTGAAATTCTTTGAACCGAGAGTCATACAGTAGGGCCCAATTACCCTTTTGGAACTGCTTATTCTTGATGGTTTTTTCATGCCATTTTTATCTTTGCTATTGAATTATAGTTGTCTCATGAATGGCATCTAGTCTTTTCTCATCCAATTCATTAAGCTGCTGCAACTTGGCTGTTTGTGCATCGGTCAAATCAAGGTTGACAGCTAAAGAAGTCCTTAAGGTTTTTATTTCAAATTCCACAGGAAAGACAACACACTTTCCATAGACTAATTCATAGGGAGAGAATCTTGTAGTATTTCTCCAGGTAGTTCTGTAGGCCCATAATGCTTCGAGGAGTCTGTAGGACCAATCCTTTCCGTTTTCCTTCACTGTTTTTGTGAGAATGGCCTCTAATACTTTGTTTGTGATTTCCACCTGTCCATTGGCTTGGGGGTGGTATGCTGTAGTCATTCTATGCTGAATATGATATTTTTGAAGGGTGGCTTTAAAACCATGAGAAGTGAAAGGAGGTCCTTCATCTGTAACTAATTCTCTTGGCACTCCAAATCTGATGAAGATGTCTTTAAATAAGAAATTTATAACTACTCCTTCTATTTCTCTGTGGAGTGATTTGGATTCCACCCATTTAGTCATGTAGTCTGTGCAGACCACTATGTAAACTTTTTGATTGGATAGGGGGTTAATGGGTCCTACAAAGTCTAAGGCCCATCTTTCAAATGATTCAAGTACTATCTGGGGGTTTAATGGAATTTCATCTCTATGATTAGGTTGTCCTACTCTTTGGCAACTATCACAGGCCCAGGCATATTTCTTTGCATCTTTGAAGAGTGAGGGCCAATAGTACCCCATCCTAAGAATTTTATGTGTTGTTCTCTTATCAGCAAAATGCCCTCCACAAGGGCGATCATGATAAGCTTTTATTAGATCATAAACCTCATCTTCTCTAATGCACCTTCGGATTTCTTGATCAAGTCCTGTATGGAAAAGATACCCACTTATCCAACTATACCGAGCACTTTGATGAATGATTCTTCTTTTCTATCGGTGGGATAGGTGTGGTGGTAACTTCCCTGCAACCAAGTAGTTAGCAATGTATGCATACCAAGGTGAGTGAGCAGAAACTGCAAATAGATATTCATCAAGAAAGGAATCATATATCGGGGTATCATCATCAGGTGTCAACCGAGAAAGGAAATCAGCAACTACATTTTCTTTTCCTGGTCTATCTACAATTGTAATATCAAATTCTTGCAATAGTAGTAACCATATGGTGACTCTAGCATTTGTGATAGATTTTTTCATTAAGTATTTGATAGTTGAGTGATCAGTATGGAAAAAAGTAGAGTAGCCAGTAATGTAATGTCTAAATTTATTAATGGCATAGATAACTGCTAAGAATTCCTTTTCGGCAACTGTATAATTGAGTTTAGTATGAGTCATATTCTTGCTGATGAAATAGATAGCATAAGCGAGATGATTTTCTTCTTGTTCCAAGACAGCTCCTATCGCAGTATCTGAAGCATCAGAGGATATATGAAAGGGAAGTGTCCAATCAGGTCCTCTAAGAATAGGAGTTGTAGATAACTGATGTTTAAGCGTATTAAATGCTTCCTGGCAAGAATTAGTCCATTTGAATTCAGTATTTTTCATCAGTAACACAAATAGGGGAGAATCTATTTTGGAAAAGTTTTTGATAAATCTTTTGTAGTATCCAGCATGTCCTAGAAAACTTCTTACCTTTGTTTGGGCTTTGGGAGTAGGAAGATCCTTAATGAATTGTATCTTGGATGGGTCTACCTGAATTCCCTGAGATGAGATAAAATGTTCAAGCACTATTCCTTTAGTCATCATCATATGACATTTTTCTATACTTAAGGAGAGTTGGGCTTGTATGCATCGTTTGATCACTTTCTCAAGGTTTTGTAGTGCTTCTTGAAAAGAAACACCATAAGGAGTAAAGTCATCCATAAAGATTTCCATAGAGTCATTAAGCATATCAGAAAAGATTCCTAAAACTGCTCTTTGGAAGGTTGCTAGTACATTACATAGTCCAAATGGGAGAACTCTATAAGAAAAGGTTCCCCAAGGGCTAGTAAAAGTGGTTTTATCTTGATCTTGAGGTGCAATTTTGATCTGGTTATACCCACTAAAACCATCTAAAAATGAGAAAAATGTCTTCCCTGACAAATTACTTAACACCTGATCAATGAATGGTAATGGAAAGTGATCTTTTTGAGTAGCTTTATTTAAGGCTCTATAATCCACACATAATCTCCATTTCTCGTTTTTCTTAGGAACTATTACCAAAGGGGAAACCCATTCACTATCTGATATAGGATATATAAACCCTACATTGAGCAATTTTTGAAGTTCTTCTTTGAGGATTTATCTTAAATTAGGGTTCATTCGTCGTTGAGA
Source organism: Picea glauca (assembly GCA_000966675.3). Lineage (NCBI taxonomy): Eukaryota > Viridiplantae > Streptophyta > Pinopsida > Pinales > Pinaceae > Picea > Picea glauca. The sequence goes on from JZKD02S1642241.1 coordinate 142,780, forward strand.
TTGGAAGATCGGTCGACAATCTTCCTTAATATATATTCGATGAGTGCATAATTCGGGAGAAATTCCTTTCATATCTGTGTAATCCCATGTGAATGCTTCTTTATTTTCCAGAAGTAATTTCATTAATTGTTGTGTTTCAGCATCTGTCAGATTAGGGTTTATGTTCAGTGTTTTGCTAGGTTCAATTTCTACTGGTATGCTTTTAGAAGAGATGGTGTTAGATGTTTGAGGTGGGATTTCCGAGTTGGTTATGAGTTAGTTGGTTATGATTTTCTGGAGTCACAGAGGAGGGTTCGCAAACACAATTATTAATTACTTCATCCTCGGTGGAGTCTTTAAGGCTTAGAGCTTGTCCGATAGTCAAAAGGGGTTGAGTAAGTTGATCATCAAAATCTATCCATACATAATTATCATTATTAATCAGGGGTGTAGAGTGAGGGTAGAGGGTAAGCTGTTTAGTTTTGTAACCATTTGAAATTGTCATTGAACCTGATCTACAACTGATAAAATCATCTGTTGTGGCTAGCCAAGGTCTGCCCAAAATTAGAGGGTGGCCCCCCAACTTTGTTTTGGGTTGTAGTACCACAAAGTCAGCTGGATAATTCCATGATTCTACTGAGATACTAAGGTCTTCAATGACTCCTTCTAGTTTAATTTTGGATTGGTCAGCTAGTTCTAGGATAGTTGGGGTGTCTCTGACTTCATTTTACAGTTGTAGCAGTTGTAAGGTTTCCAGAGTCATGATATTGATAGTAGCACCTAGGTCTACTAGGACTCGAGGGATTATCATTTTTCCAACTTGTACTGAAATGGTAGGGTGGTCGGGATCACCATATTTAACTGGGGGGGCTTTACCTGACATTAGTGCAGACAAGTCTCCCATAACATGCACTATGAAGGGATCCTTAATTTTCCTACCAGGTTTTTTAACACAAATGTCTCGCATCGTCCTGGCATAGATTGGTATGTCCTGAAGTGCTTGTAGTAGAGGAATTTTGACATACAAATTTTGTAATTCCCCTAGAAGATTGAAGGCTGGTGGCTCAGGCATTTTAGTCAAAGCTAAACGCTCAGGAAATGGTGGTTTTACTGTTTGAGCAGCATTGTTAGAGGATGATTGTACCTTTTCAGGTACATCATGCTTTTGTGTTTCCTCTTTATCAGAAGAGGTAACATCAGCTATGGTGGGTTCCACTATTCTCCCAGATCGTAAATGAATATCATTGCATTGCGCAGGGAGAAGAGAAAGTGTAGGCTGGTTATGAATATCAATGCACTGCACAACTTTATTATTGGGGTTAGGGTTGGGTTGTACAGGTAGCTGGGGTCTCATTATTTGATTGTTTGGTGGAGTACTTGATGGTAAGGAGAGTGGTTGTAGAAATTGTGATTGAGGTAATTGATTTAGGAAGGGGAGTTTTTGTCCTCTCCAATTTGGATTCCATTGGTTTTGATATGGTTGTTGTTGTTGTGGAGGCCAAGGAGTCCACATTGATGGATCAACAAAGGGTGGGTTATTTTGTTGCATGGGTGGGTAATTCATTTTATTAGGATATTGCATTTGATTATGGGGGGGTAACTCATTTGATTGAAAGAAGGATAATTATTCTAATGATTAGAAGATGTAAATGGCATGTTAGGATTCATACCTTGTCCCCGCGGTTGCCATTGCCTTCTCTGTGTCAACAGATAGACGGCTTCAACTTATTCGTCTGTTGGTTGTAATGCTACCTTGATCCCTGGTAAAGATGGACATTGTTGAGTTTCATGATCTTTATCACAGATGGTGCAGATTGGCTTTTTGTCCAATGGACATTCCCTTCGTGGGT
>JZKD02S1642241.1:144658-192512 GCA_000966675.3 Picea glauca
TTTGTGAGGCAAAAGAGCTTAACATTTCAGTTTTAAAACCTTCAAGTAAATTACCTATCTTGGCTCTTGTTGCTCCCCCACTGGCTGATTTTTGGACTCTTGAAAATGTGGTGTCTCTGTTGTTTGATCTATTTCTTGAAGCTCATCTTGAACATCTTTTCATAAATTAACAATTTCATCGTATGAATCCTTAGATATGTCCCCTTTTCCAAGCATATTCAACATATCTAGATAGTCATCCCTTACTCATTTTAATAATATATTTTTGAGAATATCTTTACTTACATTGGAGTGACTGGATCTTTGTAGATTATACTGTAGCCTTTCTACAAAGTCCTCCATATTTTCATCCTCTTTCTGCATCATCTTAAATAGCTCCTCCCTCTTTTCTCTTGTTCGGAAATAGTCCTGGTATTTATTCAGGAATTTCTATTTCATTTGGTCCCATGTTGTGATTATATGGCCTCCAAGACTCATGAACCATCTTAGTGCATTTCATTTTAATGTTGCTGGAAATAGATTTAACTTTTGAGCATTGGAAACGTAATCATAACTTCTGCATAATATGTCAAACTCAAAAAGGAATTCATCAGGATCTTCTGAAGACAAACCATGAAAATTAGGTAGTCCTGAGAGTGGAATGTTCTTCATGGGGGCTACCCCTCTAGGAATATCACCAATAGGAAATCCTAATGTAGAGAAAGAGTTTTCATCATTTACCTCTCCTTCAGGACCTGTTTGTTCTTTGTGATGCAATTCTTCATTGTACTCATCCAATTTTTCTTCTGTCCTCTCCCCTGCTGCACTTGCTCTGTCCTCAATGTTTCCTGCTGGTTTCTAGACAGTCTCAAGTCTCCAAATTTCTTTCCTTGCTTCAAAGTTTACTTGAAATGAAGGCTGGGATTTTTGTTTCTGAAGGTTTGGTCGTTGAGTAGCAGATTCAGACTTTGATATAATCTCGTCAATGTAAGTCTTTATTCCTCCTCTTCCTCTACCCTTGCCACCTGTAGGGTTCGTATCTTTGGGGTCTCCGCGTCCTCTCATGCAATCTTGGTATCTGAAAAATCATAAGTTCTTTTGAAATATATAATTACCTTCCCCGACAATGGCGCGAAAATGTTGGTCACTATAATTGCTTATTTAATTTAAACAATCAAGTGATACATAAATTGTCAACCCAGGGAAGTTTGTTTATTTCAAAGGTAACCACACACTATATATGCTCAATTTCAAAAGAAACCTAGAGTTGTAGTAAAGGAAACTATATTAATCACACTTGCCTTGAATGAACTGAAGTTCTAACTTGAAATACAGAAAAGAAATCTACCTATTGCAGAGCTCAAAGTTGAAAGAAATGATTAATTGAAGAATCCTGGATTACATTAAAATAACAACAAGATACTGCAATAGAAAAGACCAACTATTCTGTAACCAGAGAACAAGACCCTATTCCCAAAGCATGAATCTTCAACACCTGTTTCCAAACATCATACTTCATGAACTCATTGCTTGACTGAAATAATTGACATGCATTCTGAAGGCTATCTACCTCCTAACAGAGAACATGACTCTAATTCCTTCCCAAAGAAGGAACCTTCAGCACCTGTCTATGATTAGCACACTCATGAAAATAATTGAAGGCTAACTATTTCTAACAGAGAACATGACCCTAATTCCTTCCCAAAGCAGGAACCTTCAGCACCAATCTCTGATTAGCACACTTATGAAAATAATTGAAGGCTAGCTATTTGTAATAGAGAACAGGACCCTAATTCCTTCCCAAAGAAGGAACCTTCAGCACCAGTCTCTGATTATCACACTTTCATAAATTCATCACACAAGATTGCTAACTAAAATGATTAACAGTTACCCAAGTATGAACCACATGAAAACAATGTAACGTTCAGTAAAGAAAAGTTCTTAACAAGACAAAGTTCAGTAATGTTTCAGCAAAGTAGAATTCATTAAAGTAGTGTTTCAGCAAGACAGAAATTAATCAAGGCATAAACAGAGATCACACTAACACACTATAAAACTAACGGGTGAATCTTGTGAAGAAGGTGGGCCCTCCGTTCTCACAAGAATCCCCTGAAACGAAGAGGCTAGAGAAGGATGCTCAAAATAGTCTTTTATTCATCTATCATTGTATCATATTACAATCTGAAAATGAAGTACGTCCTTCTCTGTAAACCCTTCTTAGTACAAAAATTGGATATCCTCTCGAATGATGATTTCCTCTTATTTAAAGAGGAGAATCCCTTCGATACAATTGATCAAAAATTACAGGTGTATATCTGAGTCCTATTCTTAGTCAGATTGACTTTTTAAAATGGAATAGGATATCCTAGTCTCCCGCAATAGAATGTTATTACGAGTGCTGAGAGAGGTGTTGTTGTTACAGCTGGAGTAACAACTCTTTGTTTTTCATGTTGTTTTGGCATCGCAAATCGTGGGCTGTTTCAGCCACAAGATTTGCGTTCTGACTGTTTCAGCACTTCTCAGGCAGCAGCGATGGTTGATGCTTGGCTCATGGTGCAACTGTTGTAGTCAATCTGTTGCTATTGACCGCGGACTGTGTAACGACTTCCTCTGTGTGTCAGCATCATTGACGATGGACTGTGTAACAACTTCCTCTGTGTTTCAGCATCGTCGACCATGGACTGTGTAACAACTTCCTCTGTGTTTCAACATCGTTGACCATGGACTGTGTAACATCTTCTGTGAGTTGTTGTTTCAGCAACAGGCATCAAATGCTAATCTGTAGTTTGAACTGTTTCAACACTTATACATTTCTAATCAATGGTTAAGTACGAGAGTGATGTAAATTTATATGAAAAACAGATTAAACATGTAGTAAAGAGAAGAGACATTGTATACCTTTGGAAAGATAGGATAAAGTGATAATATGAATTTAAATGTGAGTGAAACAAGAGTGTAATAGTGGCAAAAAGTATGGGCAAAAAGGTACATTGTGTGGTCCTAACAACTATATTACACTAACACATGGATACTATACCCTAACACTATCCATAATTCATCATTTAACATACTAATACTAACCACCAGTTGTCATCTAACATATAAACTGTAATATAGATATTATTATAACGTAAGTCTTTAGTCTAAACGATATACCTATCATATAAAACACAACTTTTATGCATTAACAATAGTTCTAACGTGAACTCCAACGAAATACCTATCATTTAAGATATAGCTTACGAATGTGCAAACCTTAACATCGTATACCCATTGTATAACATAACTAGCATAAACCATAATGAGTAGGGTTCGTAAGACTACCCGACTAGTGACATGACTCTACAATAAATTGGTTTGAGACTCATTTTAATGGTGGCCGACAGGTCAGTCTGCAGGAATTTATCTCTGGCATTTTCATTAATGGGAGGTTTTTCTCATACCTCCCAATCCTGGCACTTAGGCATCCGCGCCCAATATGGGCTCACCATATTCAAAGCTTCACATGGGCACGGTACTTGGCGTACCCAACAACCATTACTCCCATTATGACGCCTTTGAGGAAACCATTGTTCATTACTTCCCTTTGGTTCTATATTCACGAAAACTACCTTGACGTTGCATACGAATCGACCTCTGTGATGTAACAACCATTTCCCCTACTTTGTATATGGTCGACGTATTGGGAAAAGACTTGGCCCTGGTGACAAAGGAAAGAGGTGAACGCTCATCAGGATCTTATTGGTGCAAGGTAAGTAAAGATTTTGTTGCTTCAAATCTCTATATCTCGTGAATGAATTTTTGTTTCTTGGAATGAAGAAAAGAAGATAGGTTTCCAGAACAAACTCTTTGTTTATTTCTTCATTTGAGGGTTTATAATGTGTTACCATCACGCCTCTGTGTATGTTTTTCTCCTGGAGTTCCACTGGATTTATAGTTTCGATACTGGAGGTTAAAGTATTTCCCGGTTGGTTGTTTCTCTTCTATTCTATAGTCATCATAGTTTTTTCATGGCTGAAATCATTTTAACATTTAAATTGTCAGTGTTCCTTTCGTGTTTCTTGTATCCACTCTTGTGCCATTTTTAACCCTCACCATTTACATATATATACATCCATTTATTCTCTCATGGGAATCCTCTAATCTATGTAGAACATGTTAACACTATGTAATTTGTAAAATACGGGCTGTGTAATTATGCTATCACTCTGTGGAATTTGTAACTGATACTTTGTAATAGTTTTAATCCTTTCTATATTTATTCTCTTTGTGTTCACAATACCACTTTGAGGAACTATTATTTTATACTTTGCATAAATATATCTATATAGTTTTAATCCTTTGTAGATTTACACTCTGTGTGTTTACATTACCACTATGCAGAACTCATATTTTATGCTCTGTGCAAATAAACACACACAGAATTAATCTTCTATGGACTTCATAAATGCACTCTGTGTGTTTATGTGGCAAAATAGCTCTTCTATGGGGCTGTTCATAATTTGCACGTTGTGTACATGGAAAAATGTAACCCTCTGTTCGTAAAATTACACTCTATGTTTTATACAATGAATACGTATTGGGGAAAAATTAACCCTCTATCTCATAAATTTTACATTGTGATTTATATATCATATATATGTGTATATATATATAGAAACATCGACCCTTTGTTCATAATTTGTAAATTACATCCTATATAGTAAAATTAGTAGGTCATTAACCGTTTGAAAAACAATACACTGCCTATATCCTTTGGATTGCAAATAGATTGCCTCTGTGGATTTTTTTGTGTCCACATAACTCTCGTCGGTTAAAGTTGAATTGTTTACAAAAGGGTTGACTGCTCATCGGTTCAATCCTCATTTTACAGAGTCATGATTTGAAACTATATAATGGGTTATTTTTGTAATGTTATTTAATTTGGTTTACTTAGCGTGAACAATACACAGGGATTTGATATCTATTAAAATGTGCTTCTTGTTGACTAAATCTATTCACTATATATTCAGGAATAAATTTTTCATTGTCATTTCTCTCTATTTTTCAGGTGAAATTATTTATGCATAGATACATTAAATTAATGGTGGGGCCTTGTTTGTTTTGCGAGGGTACCCATCAGCCAATTTTGGGTCCACTCCTCTTCCTGGATCGTGGACAAAAAATCGCCCAGGACAAAAGGCGATCTAAACTTCGTAGAATCAAGCGAAGTGTTGTCTCGTCTTTTTCTTACTATTTGATTTCCATTAAATACTCATCATATTTTACTAAACCCATCGTATGTTCTCTTTTTTCATGTTGAAACAAAAGGGAAGCGGATCAAAGAAAACCTCTTGTTCGAAAGGTATTCAATTTTTTATCTAGGCATACATACTTATGCATTCTTCTTATATTTTGTCTACAAGTGGTAATCCATTTGGCCTAGGGTAATCCATTGTAATATTTGAACCATGATCAATTTAATATATAGGATGTTTTGTAACTATTTTCAATTGAATACAAAGGTTGTTTTGTAATTATTTTGAACAAGGTTCATTGAATGTAACAACTACTTTTTCCATACATTTGTAGACTATTGCATCACTATTTTATGTTGTTATTTATAATATAAATAATATGTAACATATATTTGGATTGTTATTCATTCTATCTATTATTTATGGGACTTGTACAAATTTGAAATAGTAATCCAACTTATATCTAATTCAATGGTCAATAAGAACATAGCAACAGTTATATTTTTCCTTTATGCATGAACACACACACACACACACACACACACACACACACACACACACATAGTCATTTATAACCATGTTTAATGAGCACTAGGAACATACAACAATTCTATCATTTCTTTATGTATGAATACATAGGTGTGTATATATAGTTATCTACATATATAACCATGTTTTATGACTAATAGCAACATGCAACGGTTATTTCATTTCTTTCTGTATGAATACATGTCTCTATATATACAGTCATTTAAATATATATGTATAACCCTACTTAATGATTTATAGTAACATACAATAGTTCTGTTATTTCTGCAAAGTGAACAAATATATATGTATATACGATCATCACAAAAACCATCAAATTCCTAACAACTAATAATCAAGCACAATATTGACAAGGAATGAAAGTAAAGGTACATATCTTAAAACCTGATGTTGGGATATAAATGGAACAACCACGTTCCACCCAACTGTCCAAGTTTACTTGCCCTGTTCAACCCCTATCTGGACCATGAGTCCATAAAGGAAAACTGAAATGATCCTCCTTAGCTATAGTCACCATCCACAGATCAAAAATTAATTTGCCTCACACTAATAGTGTTCATAATAACAAGTATTTTCCTTTCTCCAACATATTAAGCAACGTCATGCCTCCTCCATATGTTGTTTTTATATGCATCTTGTGCCTACATCTTTCCTTCCCTCCTTGGGAAATTTGTAGCTTTACAAATCCTTGATTTTTAGGGGCATCTAGTGGTCAGATCCCACATTTTCCACTTGTAAAAATCATTCTCGAGGTAACTCAAGTCTATTCCCCACTCATGGAGTCATGGTCAGTTATTAGTTTGTCTTTCACATGTGTCAAAATAAAATAAGTTAGCTCGAAAAGTCAAATATTTTCCCAACATTCATAAATAATTAATTACAATAATAAAATTCCAAATTCAGTTTTCCATAAATGGAAAATAATTTCTCGATCCAAATTTTCCAAAAATGGAAATTTATTCCCAAGTACACTTAGAATTTAATATTCTAATATTTTTGGGGATATTACAATTATCCCGAACCTCCTTGGGAAAGTTGTCAACAATATTGACAAGGTATTGCAGTTGTTGGGTGTTGCATGGTGTCTCTGTACCGATATTCCTTCCAATGGTTAAATTGTTCTAAAGGTAACTAGCTCTGATACCATGTTGGATTTTCCTTATTTACAAATCATTAGTGTTACTAGTTTTCTTTTAATTCATTACCATTAGCATATATATCATGTACTGAGAATTAGAAACATAAAAAAGAGACATAAAATAACAGAAGAGATTTATCCTTGAAGAATCCCAAATGGGGGAAAAACCCAACAACCTTTCTTAGATAGATTTTGTCCACAAAGCAAGTTCAATCAGATAAACCCTAGCACAAGTGACAGTTTAACCAAAAAAACCACCCTAGATGCAACATCAACAACATACAAAGGTAGCACACCTCCTCAAGGAGTAGTGCATGAGAGAGAGATATGAAAAGACTAAGTAATAATAAACAGTGCAAATGCAGCTACTACATCACCTTGTCCAAACTTGCGCTTTTCTTTTGTGTAGTTGGGAGAGTGTGTGTGAGTGAAAAAATGAGCCAAGACATCTTCTATTTATAGTCTTCATGTCCTTCTAGTTTGGTTGAATTGTCTTCTCGGAAGGTGTCTTTTCAATACACTTTATTCTTGTGGGCCGACTTCTTTTCTAGGGTATCTCAACATATGTTTAGTGGATCTCTTTCTTGTGGATTCTTATCCACATCTAAGAAAGGTCATTTAGGAGGGAAAGATCTTCCCACAACTACCAAAACTTCAACAAGTGCTAGTTTTAACACTTTAAAAAAAAATTAGTAATTTTAAGAGGTACATTACAATATCTCAAATATATATGTAAAGGGCTTTTCGTTGTTATGGAACTATGGATTTGAGTTGGTTTTCATTTATATTTAGATCACTCACTCTACCTAATGAATGGAATGTGTGTATGGAATGTGTATGTGTAGATGGAAAGAATGGAACTCTAAACTTATCCAAATTTTCATTACTCAAGATCATAAATGAAATACCCAAAAATAACAACATTATATAGATTAGATTAAATTGTTTTTGTTTACCTACGTAAGTGAATTCAAATACAACCAACTTAGCATAAAAAATGTTCACCACAAAAATATTATTGTTGTATTTACAAAGTATTAAAATATTCTTGTTTATTGGTTGGATTTGGATTTGGTACCATTTAATATATATTGATGAACTCCCAACAAATGAACAAGAATATTTTAATACTTTTTACATACAACAATAATTATTTTGTGGAACATTTTACTTATGTGTAATTCACAACTATGTGGCTAAACCAAAACGGTTTAATCTATATATTTTTGTTACTTTAGGTAGCTATAGTGATGGGTAAGGTACCAATTAGAGATAAGTAATGATATTAATGATTAATAATTAATAGATAGTTAACTATAATATATTAAAATAAAAGAGAAATATCTTATCAAATTTAAAAGTTTTTTTTTTTGTTTAGAGACACTTTAAAAATAATATTGATACTAAAAATATATATTTCAATATTAACCATAAATAAATATTTTAATATCAACTTAAGAAAAATATTTTTATATTAAATTTTTATAATGATTAATGGTTAATGAAATTGGATTTGATTTATCAATATTAAAAATAAAAAAATATATATTATAGTAAATATACATTTCATTTAGTAATCAATATGAATTTGATACACAATACACACAAACATGAAATCTATCTTAACTTCCAATCTAGAGTGATGGATTTGACACATGGTAAAGTCTAACCAACATCAATAAATACATCTTAATTCTAAATCACTCTAGAGTGATTGATCATTAATAAATTATTGTTTGTTACGTTAAAATTCAAAAACAAAAGTTTAACCTCTATTTGATTTATTTTAATAGAAAACAACAAGTGGAATGTACTGATAATGATGATGATGATTAATGTCCACTAAGATCTAATTGGTCTATTGGACCTTAAAATGTTAAGTTATTACTTGTGATTCTTTAGAATTTTGTTTCTGTGCTCGAAAATAATTAAGAGAGGCTTTCCAAGGTCACCATACTTTTATTGAGTTAAGAGGTTAGGAAGGTTACTAGTGAGATCAATATTTTGAAAATGAGATCTAATATGGGTATAGGCTGGACAATCTAAGAGAAAGTGATTTTCATATTCAACCTTCTTACTGTCACAAAGGTGACACACTCTTTCATCCCATGGAGTTTTAGGAATTGACCAATGCCCAATTTCACTATGGAGCTCATGAGAATTTGTTGTTATCTTAGCAATGCTTATTTTTTTCTTTACACTTGGCAAAAGAGATAGATAATTTTGATCTTCTAGATTAGGGTTTATTACATCTTTATAATACCTTAATTTTCTTTTTTCCTCTAACTCTTTATCACACCACATTTTTCCCTTAAATTTTGATTTGACATTTTTTTTAATAGTATCTTTATTCTGCAAAATGGTTTCTTCCATGATTTCCCAATAGTTTAGCCAAGCCCGAGCATCTTTATGTCATCCTCACTTGAGTCGATGGTGGTTATGACTTGATTTTGAAGAAATTTTAGGTAGTCTCTTGTATTCCATGTTGTTTAACTTGTTCTTATACATTAGTTATCTAGTCATAGCCATGCTCTCAATGGGGGAGAGGCTTGTTTCTACAAGGAGGATGGGATAGGGCGTATTTCCATTAATTTTAAGATTATAGGTTATAAAATTATTTTGTATTTTCTCTATATTTCTCTAGGATTCACGAGAGATACTACAACCCCAAACTTCACATCAATAAAGAATAAAAGGTGTAACAAGAGTCTCAAAGAGGAGTTTACTCTTATCCCAACTCCAAAGATCAGTTGGTTTACAATTCTTTTCAAGCCCATAAGAAGCTTTCCATCCCCCAATAATCCTTTTCTCAATGCTATAATTCCAATTGAGCTTGTGGTGAATATCAATTCCAAGATATTTGTATGAAGTCACTTGCTCCAAGTTGTTGTTTTCATATACAAAGGTATCATAAGGGATATTATTGGATTTAATAATCATGACCTTAGTCTTATCATTATTAACAGGCATACCCATATTGGAGAAAAAGTCCTTGAGGATTCTTAGTTTGTTTTCAAGATCATGGGGACTCCTTGCGATAAGAACGATATCATCGGCATAAAGAAGAAGATTGATGACTATACCAGTGAGAGTAGGGCCGACACAACCTTATTTTTCCAAGCATTCTTCTAACTTATCAATGTATATGAGAAAAAAGGTAGGGGACAAGGGAAAACCTTGTTTGAGTCTGATATTGCAGTTAATCTCTTTTGACCAGCCCTCAGTGTTTTTAAACTTAGCAATAACGTTCTCATACATCCTTATTGTAGAAGCCCTCAACTCAAGAGACACTTTTATCTCTTCCAACCTATTCCAAAGTTTTTTCCTAGGAACCATGTCAAAATATTTTCTAAAGTCAAAGAAACAACAATTAATACGTAATATCAGACCCGGTTAAATATCATTGTTTTTTAAATTAGAATTAAGTATATGGGAATAACAGACTTTTGTTTCAATCACATAAATTGAATCGTAATTCAAAGGATTGAATATTTATGTCTAGTTTGATTTGCAACTTGAAAAGATTATGGGAAAATTAATTGATTATTAATTATTAATCACTAATAAGTTGTTGGCTATTATATATTAAAACACAAAGAAAGGACACTGTTAAATAAGTTGTTGGCTATTATATATTAAAATAAAAAGAAAGGAAACTGTCAAACTTAAAATTTACCCTTTTGTATTGTGTTTCTTATAAAAAGACAATTCTATGTAGAGAGATGGTGCGAGACAATTGCATTCTTCAATCTTTATCATTATCCATCGAAGAAATTTTATAGATATGGGTTAGTAATAAGTTGTTGGCTATTATATATTAAAATAAAAAGAAAGGACACTATCAAACTTAACATTTACCCTTTTGTATTATGTTTCTTATAAAAAGACAATTCTATGTAGAGAGACGGTGCGAGACAACTGCGTTCTTCAATCTGTATCATTATCCAGTGAAGAAATTTTATAGATCTAGGTTAGAATAATTTTCTATCACCGACCCAGCCTTAGAGATGGATTTTTGTTTTTATCCTTCGAAATGTCAACTTGTTTTTTCGCTTTTGCTTATCGTCGTACAAGCACTTCAACCATCAGGTAAAAATTGTACACATAGATAAAAATTGCACAAATATATAAGGTTCGGCAGTTGATGCAGGAGCATCACTTTCAAAGTCAAAGACATCTCAACATGACAATATTTCAAATCAACATTTAACTCAGAAACAGGACAAGTTGTTGAGATATTTTGGAAACAATGTTTTTAAATATATCTTGTTTGTAAAAGTCTTATATGACTGTAAGGAGTTTCATATAGAGAGTGTGAGCTCTTATATGATAATAACTGATAGTTATTGTAATAGGACAAAGTAGGTAACCACTATAAACTGATAGAATAGGTTGTAGACACGACATAGAAGAGCTTGAGGAGCCACTCATTAGATAGTTTTGTTGTTGCTATATTGTATTAGAGAGAGACATGAGTAGAACAGAGCAGAAGAGAGTAGAAGATAGGAGAAGATAGACGCAGTGAAGAACTGTAATACTATTTAATTTTATTTAATGAATTAATAGAGCACATAGAATTGTCCCAATTCCTTAGACAGTGTTCATTATGATGTTTGATTGAATGAATGATGCATTTTGTATGTGTTTTAGTTCATTTAATTTTGGTGTGATTGTTTATGGTTGATCACATAATAGTCAGGCCAATTGGATATGTTTCAATCGTTCCTTTTCTTAGAACTCATATGCAAGGTGTGCATGTTGTACGCAAGAAGTGTGTTGACAGAGTCTTCAATTGACTCAGATAATTTTAGAAGGGATGGTAGGAACTTAGGCCAAGTGCAAGGAGTGCACAGAGTCAATGAGCAACTAAGTGTTGAAGAACCAGAACAGAGGAGTGCAAGGAGTGTGGGAAGAATTTATTTCAAATAAATCCTTCGATCTGAGTTTGTCGAGATCCTATGAAGGCAATGAGTGCATGAGAGATCAATATCCTCAAGGGGATCAAGCTCAGAAGAGATAGTGAGGAGAAATATTTGAAGAGGGATTAAGCTCAGAAGAGATAGGGTGGATGAATATTCAAAGGAGGGTGAAGCTCTGAAGTCTTCACGAATTAACGATCAAGATCAATCCAAGAGGAAGAGGTGTCATTCTAGATTGTTGGATCTGTGCAAGATGTGTGAGATTTAAGTCTCTTGAAGTGTAGAGGAGAGCAGGCTATCAAAGTCTCAAAGCCCCAAAGTTATTTGGGACCATCCATCATCAAGAGGGACAGGTGACACAAGATCCACAACTACGAAAGTTTGTCGATAAGGAGGAGGTGAAATCACCAAAGTAGATCCTAATCGCTGATCACCAAGAGATACGTGTCAGCAGATCAAAGGCTTCAGATAAAAGCATCTGGGTTTCAGTTGAGAATTGAGATTTCCGAAACCCAAAGTCTAAACTGAATCTGGACCGTCAGATCTAGAGGGACACGTGGAAGAAATCTGTGGACTCCCGGTAAAGACCCAAAGTAAATCATAGCCACCAGATTAAGGGGGACGCGTGGTGCAAATCTGTGGAATCTGGGTAAATATCCAAAGTGAATCTTAGCCATCTGATCTAGGAGGACACGCGGAATAATTCTGCACACTTCGAGGGAAAGTGAAAGTTCAGAATTATGTTTTCCGAAGCCCAAAGACCCGAAGGGATCACAACTGTCGATCTGCGGGAGACACATGTCAATAAATCATGAGCTTCAGATAAAAGTATTTGGAGGAAGGTGAAAGTTGAGAGTTGAGATTTTCGAAGTCCTAAATATTGAAATGGTTAGAGTCGTTGATTTGAGGAGGACACATGGCAGGAGATCTGTCATTGTAGAGAAAGTAATGTTTGAGAGTTGAAAACTCTGAAACCCGAATCGTGAAGCAAATTACGACCATTGATTTAAAAGGGGAAGATTTGATCCATTGATTTGAAAGGGGTAGATATTAGTCATTTATCAATAGGCCCCACCCAAGATCACAAGATTAACAGTCACGCTCAATTGCAGGTAGAAAAAGTGCTCGAGCTTTACAAATTTGAGAGTGGGCCACAATTGAAACCATGGTATCACCAAAAGGACGCATGGTGATTGGTAGTGAATTGCAGGGAGAAAAATGGGTTGATCCCAAACCACTTTTGGTCACCCTGCAATCACGTGTTTACGTGAGGTCATAGCCCAAGGTCACATCCAATAAGGGGCTAGGGGAAAAGGGGCTAGTGCATGAAACATGATAGTTTAGTAGCGCCATGGGAGAGATTGCGGGTTCCATAAAACCTGCACCAAAAGGCCGAAAGAGCCTGTGTTTAATTACAATATACACCATCAAGGTTTCAAAGAGCTAGTTTGGCTCACATAATCAAAGAGCCTTGATTGGGAGGTCGCGTAGCCTGAGGGAGAGTAGGGGGGTTACATCAGGTGGTATCAGAGTCGTTGAAATTGTTTGTAGACAACACACAAAGGAGAAAGGAGATAAATTGATATCATTTGTGGTATCAAAAGTTGATTATGTTTATAGATTTAGAAGGTGAGGTAATGGAATCATGCCACCCAGAAGGCACAAAGAAAATCTAGAAATGGAAGAAGAAATGAGATGACTTAGAATGAGATTGGACGCCATGGAAATAGCGTAGAGGACAGCACCAAATACTGGAGATATCAATGAGGTTGAAAGTGAATAGATAGAGGTCAAAGAGGATATAGCAGAGGATGTTGCAGAAGATTGCTTATTGAAATTTGTTTCAAGAATAGGATCCAGAGAAAAAATAGAGGTACCAATGTATGAAGGCAATTTAGAAGTTGAAGAATTGTTGGATTGGGTACGATTTATGGACAAGTACTTCAATTATGAAGATATCAAAGAAGATAAGATGGTGAAGCATGTAGTAACGAGACTAAAATGCCATGAAACACTATGGTAGGAATAACTGCAAGCCGATTGCAGATGCAAGGGAAAACAAAAAATTAAAAGATGGGATAGGATGGTATCCAAGCCAAAAGAAATATTTATACTGAAGGACTATCAGATCAATATGTTTAAAAGATTACAGAACCTAAGACAAAAAATATTATTAGTGAAGGAATACACTCAGGAATTTTACAGACTAGACATCAAGGTTGGACAGAAAGAGAATGAAGATGAAAAAAAAACCAGGTATATATATGGACTGAGATATGAAATACAAGAGGAGATCAGTGTGATGTCTGTTAGTAAAGTGGATGGTTCTTATCAAGCATCCTTGCAAGCTGAAGAGAAATTGGCCAGCAAACAAAGCCAATGAAACAAAGGAGAAAATTCCAGCATAGGTAAGGGAACCAACAGAGAGAAGTTCCAAAAACCAAAGCATGAAGATGGAAAGTATCATAGTCACCCTAAGAAAGGTGGAAGTTCTAGAGAAGTACAACATGGAGGAAGAATCTCTTTTACTAGAGGAAGAGGAAGAGCTAGAGGAGGGGAAGTTAGATGTTGTGCCTGTGGAAAAATAGGGCACATGTCTTGAGAATTCCCAGAGAGGAAGAAAGACAGTAGAGGAGGAGAAGCCCACATTTCTGAAGCACAGAAGCATGTCGAAGCAAAAGAAACAGAAGGAGGAAATAACTTCATGATGAGGAAATTTCTTCTTAAACTAGAGAAGGAGGTAGAGGAACCAGTTCAACGAACAAGTCTGTTCAGAACTACTTGCAAGATGAAATACAAAGTTTGCAAGGTGATCATAGAAAGTGGGAGCACTAACAATATAGTATCCACAGAGATGGTGGAGAAACATGAGCTGAAGACAACTGCACATCCAAACCCATACAAGGTATCATGGTCATAGAAAGGACATCAAGTAATGGTAAGTCAACAATGCCAAGTTGAATTTAAAATATGAGGTTATAGGGATGAAATATTATGTGATGTAATTCCTATGGATGTTTGTCATATTTTATTGGGGTGACCATGGAAGTTTGATAGGAAATTTATTCATGATGGGAGGAAGAATACTTATACCCTATAAAATAATGGTATGACATATATGTTGTTTCCAATAGAGGACAAAGAGAAAAAGAGGGAATCTAGTTCGAGTATACTCCTCATGAGTGGGAAGGAACTCTTGAATGAAGTCAAGAAAAAGTAGGAGATGCAGTTTGCTATAGTGAGGAATCCAAATGTTATCCTTAAAAATAATTCTATGGAGGATTTACCTAAAGAAATCTAGGAACTATTAGAAAACTTTGTTGACATAGTAGTGGATGAGTTGCCTCACTCATTACCACCCATGAGGAGTATAATCCATTATATTGACCTTATTCCAAGAGCTATTTTAAAAAACAAAGAAACTTATAGGTTTACACCTACAGAGAATGAGGAAGTCAAAAATAAAGTCCAAGAGTCATTGGATAAAGATTTAGTTAGGGAAAGCCTAAGCCCATGTGTAGTACCAACTGTGTTGAGTCCAAATAAGGATGGAGGATGGAGAATGTGTATAGATTCCAAAGCCATCAATAAGATCACCATTAGGTATAGATTCCCTTTACCCAAGATGGATGATTTGATGGATTGTTTGAGTGGAGCAAGCTATTTTTCCAAGATAGACTTCAAGAGCGGATATCATCAAATAAGAATGAGAGAGGGGGATGAATGGAAGACAACATTCAAGACAAATGAAGGTTTTTTTGAATGGTTGTTCATGCCATTTGGGTTGAAAAATGCCCCAAGCACATTTATGGGATTAATGAATGAAGTATTGAAAGAATTGATAGGAAAATTTGTCAAGTGTATATGGATGACATACTAATCTTCAGTAAGATAGAAGGAGAAAACTTAAACCATTTGACATTAGTGATGAGAAGGTTGCAACAAGAAAAATTGTTGATAAATCTGAAGAAAAGATCTTTTATGAAGACAAAACTCATATACTTGGGTTTTGTGATCTCTTCAAATGAATTGAAGATGGATTCAAAAAAGGTGAGAGCAATCAAAGAATGACCATCTCCAGGAAGCATATTTGAGGTAAGAAGTTTTCATGGGTTAGCAAGTTTTTATAGAAATTTTATCAGAAATTTCAGTGGTATATGTACACCCATGTTGGACACTATGAAGAAGAAACACAAGTATTTTAAATGGACAGAGGAAGCTGAAAAAAGTTTCAAAGTGTTGAAGGAGAAGATCACAGAACAACCAATTCTGGTCTTACCAGATTTTGGAAAAACATTTCAGGTAAGATGTGATGCAAGTGGAGGAGCTATTGGAACAGTCTTGAGTCAGAATAATAGGCCAGTTGCTTATTTCAGTGAGAATTTGAATGACACCAAGAATATGTATTCCACATATGATAAATAATTTTATGCAGTGATTCAATCTTTGAAGAAGTGGAGGCACTATTTAATTCCCAAAGAATTTGTCTTGTACAATGATAATCAAGCTTTGCAATTTATTATTGGGAAAGAAAAGTTGAATCAGAGACATCCTAAATGGGTATTTAATTTATGCATATTTTTACTTTTTTTATTAAACATATTGTTGGAATTTCTAACAAAGTTTCAGATGCTTTGAGCAGAAGGAGTTTAATTGTACAGGAATTCCAAGAAGAGACCTTAGGTTTTGAACACCTAAAGGAAATGTATCGAGAAGATCCAGGTTTTAAGGAAGCTTATGTGGCATGTAAGAATCCTTTGTTGGGAGACAAAATCCCATGGACAGATTGTTTGATCCAGGATGGATTATTGTTCAAAGGGAGCAAACTATGCATACAAAGATGCTCAGTGAGAGATAACTTGTTGAAAGAGAAACATAGTGGAGGTTTAGCTGGACATTTTGGTCATGATAAGACATTTTCACAACTAAGAAATTCATACTATTGGCCGATCATGAGGGTAGAGGTGAAAATGTTTTTGAACAAATGAAAAATTTTCTAATATGCAAAAGGAAGACAACAGAACACTGGTTTGTATCAACCATTACAAATTCTAGAAAGGCTATGGGATGCAATCAATATGGATTTCATATTGGGATTACCAAGAACCCAAAAGGGAAGTGATTGTATATTTGTTGTGGTGGAAATATTTTAAAATATGGCACATTTCATACCATGCGGGAAGAAAAATGATCCTACACACATAGCCAATTTGTTTTTTAGATAAGTGGTGAGACTACATGGATTGCCTAGGATTATAGTCTCAGACAAGGACACCAAATTTGTAGGACACTTTTGGAGAAATCTATGGAAGAGGTTGGAGAAAAACTTGTCCTTTAGTTCAACATATCACCCTCAGAAAGATGGACAGACTAAATTAGTAAACAGGAGTATGGGAAACTTGTTAAGAATTTTAGTCATTGAGCAAGGTCATCAATGGGATCAAATTCTGGCACAAGCATAATTTTCATTTAACAATTCAGTGAATAGGAGCATGGAAAAAAGACCATTTGATATTGTGTATGGTATAAAGGCAATATGGATTACAGAGTTGAGAGATCTGAACCAAGATTAATTTACAAGTGTTGGCACAAAATATTTTTCAACGAAAATGTAGAAACTCCATGATAGAGTTAGAGAGAAAATAAAAGACAACAACTTGAAATGTAACAACAAAGTTGATCATAAGAGGTGAGAAGTTCAATTCGAATTGGGAGATGAAGTTTTATCTCATTTGAGAAAGGAAAGGTTTCAATGGGGAACATATAACAAGTTGAAGATGAAGAATATAGGACCATGCAGGATTCTCAGAAAATTTGCAGCCAATGGTTATGAAATTGTGTTTCCAGACAATGTTGGGATATCACCAATATTCAATGTTGAAAACTTGTATCCTTATAGGAGATATGATGTAGGAGAATCAGATGATTAGAAATAAGTTCAGTGGGAAGAAAAATTTCCCATATAAAAAAAAACTCAGACGGATAAAATCATTGAATGGAGAGTTGGAAAGAAAACCAGGAAGAAGACATATCCTGAATACTTAGTGAAGTGGAAAGATCATCTGCTAGAATATTCAATTTGGGTCACCTAACCTGATATTTTGAAGCATGGAAAAACAATGCAGGAGCTCATGGACATGAGTCCATGAATATTTTAACTAGAGGAGTATGAGGCAGGAGCATTTCTTTCAAAGTCAAAGACAAACGCGTGGAGGTAGGGATATGACATCTCAGCATGATAGAATTTCAAATCAACATTTAACTAAGAAACAGGACAAGTTGTTGAGATATTTTGGAAACAATATTTTTAAATATATCTTGTTTGTAAAAGTGTTATATGACTGTAAGGAGTTGCAGATAGAGAGTGTCAGCTCTTATCTAATAATAATTCATAGTTATTGTAATACGACAAAGTACGTAACCACTAGAAACTGATACGATAAGTTGCAAATAGGATGGAGAAGATATCGAGGAGTCACTCCTTAGATAGTTTTTTTGTTGTTGTATTGTATTAGAGAGATACAAGAGTAGAACAAAGCAGAAGAGAGTAGTAGATAGGAGAAGATAGACATAGTGAAGAACTGTAATACTATGTAATTTTATTTCATGAATTAATAGAGAAGATAGAATTGTCCCAATTCCTTGGACATTGTTCATTATGATGTGCAATTGAATCAATGGTTCATTCTGTATGTGTTTTAGTTCATTTCATTTATGTGTGATTTTTTATGGTTGATCACATGATCTTGCGACTAACTGGATAAGATTCAATCATTGTTCTTCTGAGAACTCATATGAAAGGTGTGCATGTCATACGTAGGAGTGCGTTGACAAAGTCTTGAATTGACTCAGAGAAGTTCAAAAGGGAAGGTAGGAACTTAGGCCAAGTGTAAGGAGTGCACATAGTCAAGGAGAAACTAAGTTTCGAAGAACCAAAACAGAGGATCAAAAGGAGTGTGGGAATAATTTCTTTCAAAGAAATCCTTTGATCTGAGTTTGTCGAGATCCCAAGAATGCAAGGAGTGCATGGGAGATCAATATCCTCAAGGGGATCAAGCTTAGAAGATATAGCGAGGAGAAATATTCGAAGGGGGATCAAGCTCAGAAGAGATATCAAGGAGAATTCTTTGAAAGGGGGATCAAGCTCATAAGAGATAGCAAGGAGAAATATTCGAAGGAGGGTGAAGCTCTAAAGGCTTCATGAATTATCGATCAGGATCCATACATGAGGAAGAGGGATAGTTCAATATCGTTGGATCTAGGCAAGGTGTATGATATTTCATTCTATTGAAGTGCAGAGGATAGTGGATTATTCAAGTCCCGAAGTGATTTGAGACCATCCATCGTCAAGAGGGACAGGTGCCGCAAGATCCACAACTCTAGAATTTTGTGGACGAGGAGGAGGTGAAATCGCTGAAGTAGATCCTGAGCGTTGATCACCAAAAGATACCTGCCAGCAGATCATAGGCTTTGGATAAAATAATTTGGGTTTTAGTTGAGAATTCAGATTCCTGAAACATGAAGTCCGAAGTGAATCTGGACTGTTAGATCTAGAGGGACACATGGGATATATCTGTGGACTTTGGGTAAAGACCCAAATAAAATCATAGCCACCATATTAAGGGGGACACACGGTGAAAATTCATGGAATCTGAGTACAGAACCGAAGTGAATATTAGTCGTGTGATTCAAGAGGACACACGGAAGAAATCTGTGCACTTCAAGGGATAATTAAAGTTGTGAATTTAGTTTTCTGAAGCCTGAAGACCCGAAGGGATCACATTCGTCTCTCTACGGGAGACACACGTCAATAGATCACGAGATTCCGATAAAAGTATTTGGAGGAAGTTGAAATTTTAGAGTTGATATTTTCAAAGTCTGAAATCCCAAAATGGTTAGAGTCGTTGATTTGAGGAGGACATGTGGTAGGAGATCTGTCATTGCAGAGAAAGTAAGGTTTGAGAGTTCAAAACTCTGAAACCCAAATCATGAAGAAAATCATGATTGTTGATTTGAAACAGTCAGATATGATCCGTTGATTTGAAAGGGGTAGATCTGATTCATTGGTCAAGAGGCCCCACCCAAGATTGCAAGATCAATGGTCACGCTCAATTGTAGGGACAAAAAGTGCTCGAGCTTTAAAAATTTCAAAGCCGACCGCAATTGAAACCACGGTATCGCCAAAAGGATGCGTGGTGATTGATAGTGAATTGTGGGGAGAAAACCGAGTTGATCCCAACACACTTTTGGTCACCCCGCAATCATGTGTTTACGTGAGGTCATATCCCAAGGTCACATCTAGGAAGGGGCTAGTGGAAAAGGGGCTAGCACTTGAAACACAATAGTTCAACAGAGCGAAGGGAGAGATTGCGGGTGACATAAAACCTTCACCAAAAGGTTGAAAGAGTCTGTGTTCAGTTACAAGGGAGACCATAAAGGTTTCAGAAATCTAGTTTGGCTTGTAGAATCGAACATCCTTGACTGGGAGGTCACATAGCTCGAGGGAGAGTAGGGGAGTTTCATCAACATTTGAACTCCATTAGACTAAATGGATCTTAGTATTAAATATATCATGTGAGATTCTATGCAATGTATTTTGAGGTTCTTTGTTTGATCCTCTCATGTGCGATAGATCCAAGGTTTAAATTTATGCTAGTTTTTAGTTACAATAACTGATGAGTTGAATTGTTAATAATATATTTCATTTATGAAATTCTCCGGTATACCATCACTGACACATCGAGCTGTTAATAATATATCTCAGGGATGATATCATCCATTTTTAAACCTGTCGATGTTCGTGGTGTTAAAGGGAGATGCAAGTTGAAAGACATGGTGAAAACTTTTGTGGAGATTGATGATAGTGGCAGTAGCAACAATAGAACTGAGAATTTATACCACTATCTGATTATTGTGAAAAATCAGTGTAAATATTGTAATGCTAAGGGTGTAGTCGTTGAGGTTTTTGGCTACCTTCTTGAAAATGATATTGTGAATTTGATGCATCCCATCGCACCCGAAGGAGACCAATATGTTCTCAAGTATACAAATTCCAAACAGGTCGGTGGGGTCATCCCTGCCAATGCTACCTTTTATGAATGCAGAGACTTATGATCTCTTCTTCTTCTTGATACTGTTATGATCCATGGCCTTATGATTGCCTAGAAGAAAGGGGGATTATATACAGAGGAAAGTACATAGGACATAGTGTTAGTTTTCACTTAGTTTGACTAGTTTAATGCTCTTGTAACATCCCGCTCTTGCACACACTGAGCGAACTTATTCTTTGAGGACACTTGCATGCAATTGATCCAAGTTATTATACTATTGGTCGTTTCGATTATGATTATGGGATATTATGGATTTGATGATATGTTATTTCATTTTATTTACATAGAAATGTGTTATTGATTGGGCTCTCCTAAGTGTGCAAGAATTTGGACATTGAGAATATAGAGGCATCAATGAAACCCCTTGGACTCTGAATCGAGTCAGGGACTGGACTGTTGCGTTTGAATGTTGTTGATGTGACATATGTACATATGATTAGATGTTATGATGATTGATTATTATTTCTAACATGATTCATTGATGGATGCAGACTGATGATAGCTTGTCGACTAGACTCACATGTGGAGTAGAGGGGTCATGCAGGAAAATGAGAGACATTGAGGGAGAGGTGTGGTAGTAGCCCTGCCACATCCTACTAGCACTCATGTCGTGGCTAAAATTGTAGGTTAACAATTACCTAGTTCGAGAAGGCCCACGATTCCATGAGGGTAGACTGTGACATTCACTCACGATGATTCTAAGGGGCACACAATAAGGAAGGGGGATTATTCCTTGGAGGCCCTTAGTCTCCCACAAGATCACTTGGCGGAGTATTGACTCCATGGATTTGACGTCTACCAAATTCAGTCAAGAGGCGAGTGGCGCACTTTGAGTACGTAGTGTGTCCTAAAAGGAACGTCTCACAAGGAAAACAAAAAGAGGCGAGTGGCACCCTTGGAGAAAGTAGTGCATCTTGAAGGGCACATCGTGCAAGGAAAATGAAAGAGGCAAGTGGAACCCTTGGAGCACCTAGTGTGTCCTGAAGGTAATGCGTGATTTTAACTAGTAAGTGAATAAAACTATTGGCCTTAAAATGAATGATGTGATAAGTAAAGTTTAAAAACAATTTTTCGTAATAAAAATGCCCCCCAACCTAGTGAAATTAAAACCTAGGACTAAGTAGAATGTGTGGTCCAAAAATAATAATAAATAAACATGTAAGAAGAAGGGGAGCAAGAAATTCAACTTATTTATTAAAGTCAAAATTATAATGGAGGATTAATTTTTAAAAAAGGTGGTAATGATTGTTTTTACCTACTTTTGCTAAATTAATTTTTAGTTAAAAAGAAAAGAGGGTAATGGTTGTCTTATCTACACTTTCTAAATTAATTTTTAATTAAAACAAAAAAAGGGTAAAAGGGTTGTTTTATCTACACTTGCTAAATTGATTTTTTTAGTTAAAAAGGAAAAGGGGGGAAACTTAAAAGAAATAGCAAACTTAAATAAAAAAGGAAACTTAAAGAAAATGGGAAATGTAAGGAAAAAGATGAATGTCTAACTTAGTAAGGAATCTTTTCTTTAGAACTTTGTAATTATGAACTCAACAATGAATTAAGTAAGGCATAAGTCATTTAAGAAGTGTAAGGAAATTTTGGGACACCGAGGAGCATTTTTAGGAATTCTTTAGGTGGGTGAGGGAAATATGAATATTCAATTAATTAATAAAATTAATTTTCTCATGCAGCTAGGGCATAGGGGGACATGTGTACGGGTGAGGTTTTTCGAAATTAATTAACTGAAAAAGGAATTTAATGATAATTTGGGAAACTAATTACTTAAAAAATCTATAAAAATGATGGAGGAGGAGTATGGATATCATATTTTTCCGTAACGTTACGCTACTGAAATTTTACCTTGAGTGAAATTTCTCTTGTGGGAGTTGGGATACCCAGCTCAGGTAACGAGTGGTAGCTCGACCTTGTGAGGCGAGCTGGGTGCTAGCATTATCTAATATTGTGTGTGTGGCCCCTTTGTAGCTCGGGGAGGGCTCAAGTGGAAGAAGAGTAGCCCTAGTGTTGGCTGGGAGGTACTGGTGAGGTCACATCGGTTAGCAATATGGAGTTGGATGAAGCGTGCACAGGACACCAAATCAGAGCTTTCACATTGGCTAAGGTATGGATGTGTATATTTGCATTGAATGGTAGTTTAAATATTTCCTGTGCCTTCAGTATTGTACTTCTATTGTGTTAAATATTATGTTTTATTGAGTGTTTTATGATCAAGAACTTAAATTCATCCCAACCTTATGCTCGATGTATATTGAATTGATTTCCCTTAGTGAACCCAAACTCTAATTTCAATGAATTCTCTACATTTGTTTTTATTGATTATTACAAAGAAAAATTTGTGTTTTTATCTTTCATCCCTTATCCCTTTAGTTATTAGAATGTACCTGAGAAGTTGCTCAAGAGTTGAATCAACGGTCATCAATCCGGTGTTTAAATACCTATAGATTCAAATTACCTTCTTTCCTATGCATGGATAATAAGTGAAGGATAATTTTCGCGTAGTTATCAAACCCTTACTTATCTCTGTGTTTTCTCTTATGATTAATCTCAATTCCTTGCACCTTCTTATGAATGAGTATCTGTGCATTTTTATTGATCCATTTTTGAATGATTAGTATTATGCCTTCTTGTGTTGAGTATCTCAGTGTTTTTGTTGATTCATCTCTGATCGATTAGTCTCTGTGATTTTTTTTAATTATATCTCCGCTCGAATGATAAATCTTTGTGTTTTCTAGATGATTAATCCTTGCATTTTTTTGAATGAGTATCTCTACGTATTGAGTGATTTATTTATGAATGAGTAATCTTTGTGTTTCTGTGAATGTGTATATTTATGTCTTTGATTGATTCATTGTTGAATTATTAATCTTGCACCTTCTTATGAATGGATTTTCTCTTAATTAAAACATTTTCAGGAATGAAAAAATGTGGCTCTTACATCCACAGATCATGAATGAATTTTCTCTTAATTAAAACGTTTTCAGGAATGCAAAAACGTCGCTCTTACATCCACGGATCAGGAATGAATTTTCTCTTCATTAAAACATTTTCAAGAATGCAAAAACATGGATCTTACATCCACAGATCATGAATGAATTTTCTCTTAATTAGAATGTTTTCACGAATGCAAAAACATGGATCTTACAACCACAGATCATGAATGCATTTTATCTTAATTAAAACATTTTCAAGAATGCGAAAACACGACTCTTACATCCATAGATCATGAATGCATTTTCTCTTAATTAAAACATTTTCAGGAATGCAAAAACATGGCTCTTACATCCATAGATCATGGATGAATTTTCTATTAATTAAAACGTTTTCAGGAATGCAAAAATGTGGCTCTCACATCCACAGATCATGAATGAATTATCTCTTAATTAGAACATTTTCAGGAATGCAAAAATGTGTCTCTTACATCCACAGATCATGAATGAATTTTCTCTTAATTACAACACTTTCAGGAATGCAAAAACGTAGCTCTTACATCCATAGATCATAAATATTTTTTTCTTAAATAAGACATTTTCAGGAATGAAAAATAATGTCTCTTACATCCGTAGATGATGAATAAATTTTCTCTTAAATAAAACATTTTTGGAATACCGAATCACATGTATTGCAAGCACACATCAAAGTGGAATCTTATCTAAAATAAAAATAGATTAATTGATTTTATATATTCGATTTTATGGACAACCATTTTATATCTTTTGTGGATAGCGATTTTATATATTCGATTTTAGGGACATATATTTTATATCTTTTATGGACAATGATTTTATATATTCTATGGACAACATATATACCAATGATATCATATTTAATAGATGGTCATATCATATATACCAACAATATCATATTTAATATACATCAGTGATTAATAGACAACAATGTTATATATGTACCAATGATATCATATTTAGTAGATGGCAATACCATATATACCAGCAATATAATATTTAATAGGCATCGATGATTAATAGAAAACAATGTCATATATGTACCAACGATATCATATTTAATAGATGATAATATCATATATACCAACAATATAATATTTACTAGACAACAATGATCAATAGACATAGTAATAGTTATTAATAGACAACTAGATTGTTGTTGAAAGCGTTACCCATAAATTATTTTTGTTAGTCAACAATATATTTGTTAAGATAGGTTATCCCAACACTTGATTTTTGAATATTCTTTATTTTATTCATGTTTATAGCATTGGAGAATGGATCATGGGGTGGCTAATTGCATACATTGATGCCTTGACTTAAGGAATTTCTCGGTCCAAAAATTCCACCTATATTCCTTAATCTCTTATGCCAATTATGGTTAATAAAGAACTCAAATACCACTTCCATTATATAAAGAGTCAAACATAATATCCATGCACCTGAATTATTATATTTTATTCGAGTTATTTCTATTTTGTAGTATGGAAGACCTCCTCAAAAAAATTCCCCATAAGAAAACAAGAACTCCTTCGGTTATTTGCACAATTTAAATTGACTGATGTCACCTTGCATCTTGTTGACTTGTTGATTGGGTTCTTGGGCATAGTCTTCGTGTATTTATTGACAGATACTTTGGTCTTCTAGCGTGAGTGTTTTAGCTTGGGTTAAAGGTCTAGATATGTTATGCCGCACCATGGTTATTGTCATTCCTATCACCTTGTGACACAATGATTCCTGATGAGGGGATCATTGCGCACCCTAAGGGATAGATGTGAATGATAACTAGGTCAGAGTCTTATGCTTCCCAATGTGGGCGTTGTTCATTGTAATTGATGTTGGTACTTGGTTATGTAACTCTTCATTGCATTTGGTTTTGCACATCGTAGAGGTTTTCTAGTTATTGGTCGTCAAGTCGTTGTGTCGAGTTGTTGATGTTGTCCTTTAGCTTGTAGGAATTTTCTTGCTTGTGTCAAGTTGGTAGTCATTTTTATCTGTCTATTTATTATCGCATGTTTAATCCAGTTGTATGATGTGCTAGTATAATAACTCATTGTTGTTTGTTGCCTAATATGCATGCCTTGTGTTCATCATCAACTTGTGTTATTTAATTCTTGTCATTGCTTCCTTCCTATAGAAAAAAGAAATTTATTTTGCATTGGGTCGCTTGTAGTCGAAATGACGGGGATGTTAAATATGGTATCGTAGGGGGTTCAACCCTAAGACTGAGGATCACCATGATTTTGACTACATTAAACTCTTGAGTTTTAACCTGACGCTAATTTAAAAAACTTTAACATGTCCACGCGATGATCTTGATTAGAGGATGCCACAGAGGTATCCAACATGGTGTCGTGGAAGGAGGTGTGATGCCACCAAAAGTGCCCAGGCCTTGAAAGTCTAACCCCGAAGGGGAAGAACCATCCCTTCGGTTGGATTCGGTTATTGTAAGGGATGGTGATGGTCTGACAAGGTCCTTCTAGAGAATTTAGGAGTCCTTGATTCACCATCTGTTTTGAGATGAGGCAAGGGTGCCTATACCCTTGAGGGTCCACAATGCTCCCCCATGAGTACCGTTAGTATTCACCAAGAACTTAAGAGGGATGAGTTCTCAATTCTACGAGTTTCATGGAAAGCTCAGTCATGAAGGCATGGCTAGAGAGTAAGTCATTTTGCTTCATGCTTCATGATTATGATCTCTAGAATGAAGTTCGGTAGGGCGGTCTTTCAACTGAAGGGCAGCGGTCTTCTATGACAGAATATGCTCCTACCGCATTTGAACATGGTTTTTGAAGACGTGTCATGGGAATTGTTCGAAGAACGGTTCCGAGAGAGGTATCTATTGAAGGAATTCATTAAGTGTCAGATCAACGAGTTCAATGCCTTGCAACATGGCGATTGTATGGTGCCCATTTTTGGAGCTGCTTCGGTATGCTCTGCACCAAATTATCAAAAAACCTAAGGTCAACAAGTTTTTATTTGGCCTTAATGTAGGATTCAGATTCTACTTTAGGTACCAAGAACACTGGACCAAAGAAGGTGTGTTGGAATGTTGGGAGCCACATTACCAGCAAGACTGCCCAGTGGAGAGGACGAGAGCATCTGGATCAGTCGGACGCACTATTGTGGGAGATTTGGGCAAGGCCCATCGGATTAATGTAGTGGTGAATAACAACCAGGTATAACATCAGTCGACTGTGCTCAAGACGTCAGGTACTCTCGCTGACCAGGCCCTTAGTGTTTTGACATATCCTGGTGCTACCGAGAGTTTTATTTCTAGTACAACACTAAAAACAATTAAGGTAAAGGCAGTCAAGAAGGACGTGTTTATCATGTAGAAATGGCTTCAGGAGACAAACAATAGTTTGGAGGAAATTTAATGGGTTGTAGCCTTAACTTGGGAGATTTTGTCACTAGGGCCAGCATGTACGTCACGATCTTAGGATCTTATGACGTTGTGATCAATATGGACTCATTGGAATCGCATGAGGCAATTCTCAACTGTAAGACAAAACAATTGATCTTGGTCGATGATGAGAGACAGAGACATGTGATTGTAGGTCGGAACCAGGGAGTTTCCCTGACTTTCATCTTTTATTTGTGGCTATAGAATATCATGCGTAAGGGATGTAAGATTTATGTGATCCTTGTTTTAAACAAGAAGGCAGTAGTGGAAGGTCTAGAACAACTTTTGGTGGTGGGAGAGTTTGCAGACATCTTCCCTGGGGAGTTTCCTAGGATGCCTCCAGAGTGGGAATTGGAATTTACCATAGACCTAAAACTAGGGAATGAATTGATAACAAGAACGTCTTATCAGATGCCGACCCCAGAGTTATAGGAGTTCAAAATACAACTACAGGAGTTGCTTGACCTAGGAATTATGCGTCCAAGTGTGTCACTATGGGGTGTGCCTGTCATTTTCATGTGGAAGAAGGATGGGTCGTGGAGACTCTTCATTGACTACCGTCAATTGAACAAAGCAATGATAAAGAATCATTATTCGTTGCCAAGGATTGATGATCTATTTGATCAGATGAAAGACACGATGGTTTTTTCAATGATCGACTTGAGATCAGAATATAACTAGTTAAGGATCAAGGAGGATGATGTCCCTAAGACCAACTTTAAGATGAGGTTTGGACATTATGAGTTTATTGTTTTACCTTTTGGACAGACAAATTCCCCTGGGCTATTTATGAGTTTGATGAATGGGGTGTTCCACAAATACTTGGACAAGTTCGTCCAAGTATTCATTGACGATATTTTGATTTACTCTTGGACGATGGAGGAGCATGAAGAGAACTTACGCTTGGTACTATAGTGTCTTTGAGAGAACAAATTGTATGGGAAATTGTCTAAATGCTCATTTTATCAATCGAAGATTCACGGCTTACGACATGTCATCTCCAACGAAGGTATCACCGTGGATCCAGCAAAGGTTGAGGCTATTATGGAATGGCCTACATCGATGAATGTCCCTGAAGTGCGTGGATTCATAGGTTTAGTGGGATACTATCTATGGTTTGTCGAGGGTTTTTCGAAGATAGAAAATACGATCACAAAGTTGCAAAAGAAGAACAAGAAGTTTGTTTGGATCGATAAAATGCGTGGAGGCATTTAAGAGACTCAAGGAGTTCTTGATGACACAACAAATACTAAAGGTCCCTAACATGGAATCGGGCTTCTTGGTGTGCACTGGCGCATCCAAGGAAGGCTTACGCGAAGCCTTGATGAAAGACGGTCGAGTGATCGCTTACATCTCGAGAAAGTTGAGAAGGCATGAAGAGAACTATGCAATGCACGATTTGGAGTTGTTAGCCATTGTTTATGGCTTGGCAGTTTGGAGACACTACCTTATTGGATAGAAATTTGAACTAAAAATGGACCATTGTGGACTACAACACATCTTTACACAAATTAGCTTGAACGTGCAACAACGACGTTGGTTGGAATAGCTTAGTGAGTACGATTTCAAGATTACTTACATAAAGGGAACAATGAAAAGAGTGGCAGATGCATTGAGTTGGAGACCCCACATCATTTCGGTGATGACACTTCAAACGAATATATATTAAATATTCTAACTTTACAGTGCAACAGTGACTTCTATAAAGAGGTCAAGGATTTTATCGGAAAAAACACAATGATGGTACCAAAATTGTAAGGGTTTACTATGGATGATGACGAACTTTTGAGATTTAAAAGTCAAATTTATGTACTGCCCAACGACTTGTTGAGGAGTTTAATACTAAATGAGGTTCATAGAGAAGTGTACATGGCTCATCCTGGAGTCAAGAAGATGAGGGTAGACCTTAAACCATTATTCTTCTAGAAAGGAATGAAGGCTGACATAATCAACTACGTGGCAAGATGTATAGAATGTCAGCAGGTGAAGGTTGAACATAGACATCTGGTAGGATTACTACAGCCACACATTATTCTCAAATTGAAATGGGAGGTCATTTTGATGGATTTCATTCTGGGATTGCCACTGACAGCAAGGAGACATGACTCGATTTTTGTGGTAGTCGACACTCTGACGAAGAGTGCTCATTTTATTCCTGTGCGCACAACGTATTAGGCACCTGACATAGATAGAGTTTTCATCAGTGATAATTTTAGGCTACATGGCATCCCTAAGAGGATTATATTTGATAGAGGATTGATGTTTACTAAATGATTTGGACTAGTTTCCAAGAGGCCTTGGGAACCCAACTTAACTTTAGTATAGTGTATCACCCAGAGACAGACGAGAATATTGAATGAACAAACCAAATCTTGGAGGACATGTTGTGTATGTATGTTATGGACCGAAATAAACATTGGGAATAATTCTTTCCACTGGTGGAATTTTCATATAACAATAGTTATCGAAGCACCATTAAGATGGTTCCTTTTGATTTTATTTACGGGCAAGCGTGTCAGACGCCTTTGAGTTGGGATCGGATTGAGGATAGGGTCCTAGTGGGACCAGAAGTGATCCAAGAAATGGAGTATCAAATGCAAAAAATAAGATAAGGGATAAAAGAAGTGCAGGATCGACAGAAGAGTTATGGAAATGCGCACTATGTCGACCCTAGTTATGAAGTTGGTGATCGAGTCTTCTTGTGGGTGAAAGCACATAAGAGTTTGATCAAATTTGGAAAGGGTGCTAAACTCTCTCCTAGGTTTGTGGGACATTTCAAGATTGTGGAAAGGAAGGGGTCATGGCATATCAAGTAGCCTTGGCTAATTCTTGAGGTGTATGCACGATGTTTTTAATATTTTTGTTTTGAGAAATTATTTTAGTGATCCTACACATGTTATTGGCTTGAGTTACTTGTAGGTATCTGACGAGGGTGTGCTCACAGTGGAGCCAATTCTCCTTCTGGTCCATCACACTTGATATTTGTGATTTCGAACAGTAGATCAGGTCAAAGTCCAATTAGATAACTAAAGTCTTCACTTGGCGACCTGGGAGGACACATATGATATCCCCCAACAGTTTCCATTTTTGTTTGATATATAGACTTATGATACTATGCTGTAGGTGAATCCCCCTGTGAACAAGTGGATTCCTTCTTGGTCTCTAGACTCCTAAGGCCAAGAGAGAAAAGTGATTAACATGGACACTGACTTCCTTTTGGATCTAGTCAAGATAATAAATGAAAGAGAAGGAGAAATATATGTACCTTATTAGTGACGTTTGTCCTTGCAAAGTCCTGGCTGAGCTTCGATCCTGAGCTCCCTTATAGGCCTTGTAAACAGACAAAGGTACAAAATACTTCCTACTCTACTGAGATTATTTCAAACATAGATCCATCCATTGCAGACAAACTCATGTGGAACAACCATCAATTTGAAAGAAATAGGCCAAGTATTGATTATTAATGAGAACAAGTAAAAGTACTTACAATCCTTTGAATGAAGGTGCAATAGCCTCTTCTAGTTCTCCTTGTCCAACACCTTTTGCTCAAATAATCTCCAATAATTGCTTTGATGAAAAATGACCCATGAGATCATAAGTTTGATGTAATTATCAATCTCCATTGTCAATACCTTCTTGTGAGATCATAAGTTAGGTATAATTCTCAATATTCCTTGTGCCTTTCACCATGAGAAGGCCTCCTTATATAAACTTGGAGAGGTCCAACCACTTGAGATATATTTGGGATAAGTTGAGGATTCCTCTCCTTCAGTTGAGGATCTCCTCTAAGATCATGCCTTGACCATCTATTCGAATCCAACCACCTTCAGGAATTGAGGGATTCTTCCTTGATTTGCCTCAACAAACCCAAAATTTTCTCAAAAAAGGGTAGCGCTCCCCCAAAAGGGTGCACAGGGTGCTCAAGCACTCCCCCAAAGAGACTCAGGGAGTGCTAGCACTCCCTGATAGTGGGTAGGGTAGTGCTCCTCTCCAAAATTAAGTTTTGAGTGGTTTTTCCAATGGCAAAAGGCTTGTACTTCCTATCAAGTGATTTCTCTTCTTCCAAACTAACCTTTGAGGTGTCTTAAGTTTCTTTCTGATGTTGTTAGAGGCACGACATAAGAAATATGGAAATATGATGTTTGTGAAACATGCAACACTTATAGTCAATATGCGACACTTGTGGACAAGATGAGACACTTACAACACTCATAATGACGACACTTGAGACACTATTGAAGTGAGTAATTTTGAGGTGTAACAGATTTCCCCCCAAAGTACAAAGTTAGAAGATGATGATGACTAAAGTGATTTTTAGACTTTTTTGAGAAAGGGTATGGACGTAGAGAAACTGGAAAAATCTATAGACAACCATCAAACAAATATTATGACATGTTTCAAACCCAAGGCAGGCATACCTATGCTTGAGTGATAAAGACTTTTTAGGTATGGCCGCCATAAAATACACTGCGGATCCATAATTATATTGAAAAAAGGTATAGACGCTGAAAATACAATGTGGATCTATTATCCTATGACCTTAACTGATCGTAGCCATGAAGAATACATAGTGGATCTATGAGATGACAAGACATAGCCACGACCAATACAAAGTGGATCTATGTAACAATATATGTGTCATAGTTCAAAAGAACTCCTTCGCAACCTGGGAAAAGTATACATAAGAGTGAAAACTCAAACCAGGGTCTTCTTACCGATCTCGATGTAGTACGAATCTAACCATGTGAATAGTTGTCCTGATGTCGAACATGGAAAAAACCACTTGATTATCGGTCAATGATGTAAACTGTTAACAAGCGCGAGGGAGATCACCATTGATGTCAATGATTCCCAATGTACTCTAGTACATTCCAACGAATGTGAATGGATGAGTTGAAGTCAAACATCGATGGAATCAATCGATAAGGGGTCAATGGTGTAAACCCATTGTCGAACACGAGGAGGCCTACCATTCAGGCATGCAGGTCCAAAGGTACTAACTAGTTTCTAAGTCTAGTTCCTGGATAATGTGTTGAAGTCAATAGGAATAGACTCGTCAAAGGAGGGCCTTGATGTATCCCCCATCAATGACATGAAACCGACACAAAGATGTAATTGGTAGATCAAATGAACATGGACTGACGCGGGTATTGAAACAAGATATTTGTGATGGTTGACTCTTGAGGCAGATAATTCCCTTGAACATTAAAGCACAACAACAGAAAAGTGACATGGACCAAAACTTGATAATGCAGTGGATGTTGTGACTTTCTTCAAATGACCCAAAGGACTAAAGGAAACTCAGAGGAATAGCTCAGTGTAGAGGTTTAGCGGATTAAAATGTGTGCAAAGACAAAGTGTAATGTTCAAGGGTGACTGTAAGAGTTACTGGTAGTGTTCTCAAAAAACTGCTTGGCTTTCTTCTTTCAATTTTTCCCCCATCTCGATAGACGAGTACCTCTTTTTAATTTAATCAGCTCGAGGAGGGTAACACATGCTCGATATGACTCACCTTCGGTAAGTACCTCTTCCTTTGTTTAATGAATTGGAAGAAGTAAGGGTTTGATCCCATATGGGCCCTTCAATGTATGATCATTTAACGAGTTCAAAGAAGGTAAACTTAGTGGCTTTTCATATTTAGAGAGTCTAAAAACAACTTAAGGATGACTCCAATGTTGTCATTTTT
Organism: Picea glauca; assembly: GCA_000966675.3. Classification (NCBI taxonomy): domain Eukaryota; kingdom Viridiplantae; phylum Streptophyta; class Pinopsida; order Pinales; family Pinaceae; genus Picea; species Picea glauca. Next base: position 177,658 of record JZKD02S1642241.1, read on the forward strand.
CGTAATGTTATTCTCACGAGGCTGAAAAAGAGATAAATTATCACTTGAAAGACGCCCTTTCAAACCTTTTAAAGAGTGGGAAAGGAACCAAGATCACTCGACAATATTTTCATGTTTAGAGAGTCTGGAAAGAGCTCAAAGAAGACTCCAAGGGGTTCCTTTTTGGTATATCCATGCGAGTCCGAAAAAGTGATAAAAGTTTACTCGGTTACATTCTCATGTATTTTTGAGCACGAGAAAGAACAAAGACTAAGCTTGGTATGCCCCCATCTTGAAATCTAGTGGCTTAACTCCATAATTATCATCAAAGGCTAGAGATATGCCCTCCAAGCTTCAATTCATTCACCGACTTTGAGGTTGTCACAAATTTCTCTACTAGATGGAGAAAAAGGATAAGAGTGGATGAAAAGAAGGTTCAAGAGAGGTGACTGTTTCATTTTTTAACGAGCTTGACACAGAAAAAGAAATATGCTCAGGGCTCTAGGTTCAATCCCCAGATTGTTGTTTCATTTTTTAACGAGCTTGCTACAGAGAGGAAAACTATGCTCAAAGCATTTCTTTCATTTTTTAACGAGCTTTCCATAGAGAAGGGAAAACTATGCTCGTGACAAACTCTCCTAGGTTAAGGATATAGCATGTAACCTTGCCTCCAACCTTTTGTTTTTCTCCCAAGGCCATCTCTATGAAGATAAACTCTTCATGTTCGACTACCTTTACCTTAATCATTTTTAGCACTGCACTAGAAATGAAACTCTCGGTAGCACCACGATCTATGAAAATATGAAGGGTCTAGTCAGTAACAGTACCTTTCGTCTCGAGCAGAGTCGATTGACTCTCTGCCTGGCGGTTATTCACCATTGCATGAATTTGATGGGTCGTGCCCATATCTCCCATGATAGCGGGTCCAGCTGATTTGGACGCTCTAGTCCTCTCCACAAGGTAGTCATGCTGGTAGTGTGGCTCCCTACACGTCCAACACCCCTTCGTCGGTGCAGTAATCCTGGTACCCGAAGTAGAAGATGACGGCCCACTGGCCTGGAATCCTGGTATGTTCTATTGAACAAGCCTATACTGTTGCTATTGCGGTTGATGTTGTTGCTGATGTTGTGGTCCCCAATAAGGTGTCCACTGTTGAGGTGTCGGTCATTGATTTTTAGTGAAACTGGATCCCCTCTGGAAGCCATGATATCCCAACGTATGTTTGGCTGGTGTCTGATGATGTTGTGCACCAGATGACACCTGCCCTGCTGGTCTTGCTGGAGTCCTGGTCTGACCCCCATTGATAAGCTCTTTCTCTGCTATGAGGGCCTTCTGGATGACATCATGCAAGTTTTGAGGCATCAAAATCCTAACCTTTGCATGTATGTTTCCATTAAGGACAAACACGAACCTATTGACCATAAGTTTCTTAGTGTTAAAATGCAGAGCATACTGGAGCAACTCCATAAAATGGGCCTCATACTCGGGCACCGTACGACTTCCCTATCATAAGGCGTTGAACTCATTGAGTTGACGCTCAATTAACTCCTCTGATAGGTATCTCTCTCAGAACCATTCCTCGAACAGTTCCCATGACATGTCTTCGACAACCATGTTCAGCTATAGTAGGAGCGTCTTCCACCAAAGAAGAACGCTTCCTTTCAGTTGGAAGACCGCCATGCGGACCTTAGTGTTGGAGGTATAATCGTGAAGTGAAAGGCACATTGCCATATTCTCCAACCATGCCTCGGCGGCTACGCCATCTGGGGCACCAAAGAACTCAGGAAATTTGACCTTCTCGAGCTCCTGATGAATGCTACCAGTACTAACCAGAGCGCACGGTGTACCCTTAGGGGGTGCCGATGTTCTGGCCTCATCTCTGTCCAAATGGCTAATCAGTGCCTCAGACATGTGCTGAAAAGATCTCATCATTTCGACCACATCACCAACAAATATCTTCTCCTGCCCGACAACATGTTCGTCTCCTTGGGGGTTAGATCCCTCAGGCATGGATGCTACTGGAGGTGTCACGCCTCCTCTCCTAGCACACTGTTGTCTGCCTCCGCGGTGTCCTCTAACCATGATTACCTACATGCATATAAGTGAACTCAATTAGCAACATTATAATAAAATCATATCAACGAAAGTCATAGCAATCCCTAGTCGCAGTTTGAACCTGGCTTTGATACCATATGTAACGACCCCATCATTATGACTAAGTGAAGCTATAATGTTCCTGACTTGGCTAGTCTGGGAAACGCTGCTAATGTGTGTGTGGGATCAAAGGCTTACAACATATAAATGATCATACAAATAATAAATGGGACAAAGGACTACAAGTTTGTATTATGATATCTCTATGGATTACAAAATGGCTGAATGCGGCTGAATAACTACAATACTCAACTAGTTCAACATACAAAGGATCTTAGCCGAGAAATAGGCAAGTGCGGATGAATAAAATAACAACACTCGGGTAGATCAAAAGACAAAAGGATCTTAGTCGGAATACAAATAAGCAACTAAAAGATAATACCTAAAATATGGGAGCACTGTAGAATCAATGAAGATTGATGGAAGACCTGGATGATCTTCCCAGTGACTAGGGTGTGTCTTTCAACACCGAAATCAACCAACTGGTGTCCTCCTCTTGGAATACACTGAACTATGTCTCCTGAGATGCACCTCTTCTCCTCAATGACAAGTCATAATCTGCATAATGATGAATTAGGTCGCTGACCCTTCCTTTGTAGCTTTCCAAAACCCTAAATCATGTTGAAACCATAAATCATTGTTGAAACCCTAATTCACTATCGATTTCTATTTTTAGCTCATAATGACTTAAAAGCGTTGTTAACCCTTGTTAGCTCAATGTCACTTTCGAAATATAACACCTGTGACTAGAGTGACCTCTAGTAACCCTGTTTACCCCTCTTTGTCCCTGGCTGTAGTCTAATGGGGTGGTTTAGACCATTAAGCCTCCTTTTCTGGAGCTCCTACTTGGAAAGGGACATTGCAGTCCTCCCTTCCTGAAATTGCTTGTCCTCAAGCAATACCAGTCCAAGGTGCTGCAACACCTGCTCGCTCTCCCAAGTACCATCCTCTACTGGAATCCCTCTCCATCTGATCAAACACTCTCTAATGACCCTGCTCCTTAGTTTCCGCTCCCGAAACTCCAAAACCTCCTCTGAAACTAACTCCAATTGTCCCTCCTCATCCAATGGGGGAAGCTCCTTTGATGTGTTAATGAATTGTCCCACTTCCTTTTTGAGGCAAGACACATGGAACACATTATCATTCTTGCTCCCTTCTGGAAACTCTAGCTCGTAAGAAACCTTGCCTACTCGGTGCATGATCCTATAAGGACCATAAAATATGGGCTTGAGCTTCTCAGCTCCACTCTTCTTCAGAGATGACTGTCTATAGGGTTGGAGTCTCAAGAAAACCAAATACCCAACCTCAAAGCTGTGCTCTATCCTGTGACTATCCGCGCTTATCTTCTATTGGTTTTGCGCCATCTGCAGGTTCTCTTTCAACAATTTGAGAATATCCTAACTCTCTATGATCCAATCCTCAGCCATGGGAGCATCATATCCATATAATGCTCGGAAGGGGGTCATACCAATGGACATGTGGAAGGTGGTGTTGTAGTAATGTTCCCCTAAATGTAACCACTTTACCCACGTTCTTTGTTGTCCTCCTACATAGTTGCTCAAATACCCTTCAACCCACTTGTTGACAATATCGGTGTGCTCATCCGTCTGAGGGTAATAGCTGGTGCTAGGTGTCAACTTTGTCCCCACCAACCAAAACAACTCTCTCCAAAATGTCCCTATGAACCGATTGTCCCTATCACTGATGATGTTCTTCGGCAACCCATGAAGTCTGAAGACCTCCCTGAAGAAAAGCTCGGCTACCTGAACTACGTTGTACTCTGTCAGTATGGCGTAGAAGTGAGAAAACTTGGTCAATATGTTGACCACTACATAGATATAGTCCTTACCCTCGACCTTGGGTAGACCGATGATGAAGTCCATAGATATACTCTCCCATTTCTACTCTGGAATGGGGAGTGTCTGAAGTAGCCTTGCAGAAAGAACATGCTCTGACCTGTTCTGCTGGCAAGTCACACACTCATTGATGTGTCTCATAATGTCTTGTTTGAGGCCCTTCCATGAGAATCTCTCTCTGATCTGTCTGTAGGTTTTGAAAAACCCTTGATGGCCTGCTAGAGGTGAATCATGAATTGCGGTGAGGATTTTCTTCTTATGCCCTGAATCTGGCACCAAGTAAACTCTATCCTTGTAAAATATGACATCCTCAATGACCCTGTGAAGGTCATTGTATCTACCCATCCATCACCTCACAAGCAAACTTGTTCTTGGAATATTCCACTAACAAGTGGGATTTCCAATCTACTGAAATCTCCATCAAGGAACATGCCGCAGGTCTCCTAGATAGTGCATCAGCCAAAATGTTCTTCTTCCACTTGACATACTCTACGTCAAAGTCAAATGCCTATACCTTCGTCACCCATTTCTGTTGGTGCTCACTAAGGTCCTTCTGCTCAAGGAAATACTTCAAACTATTGTGATCGGTCTTGACCATGAATTTCCTGCCCACCAAATATTGTTTGAACTTGGTCAAGGCATGCATGATTGCCAACATTTCCTTTTCATAAATGCAGTACAACCTCTCAGGTTGACTAAGCTTCCAGCTCTCAAATACAATGGGGTGTCCTCCTTGCATCAAAATTGCACCGATCCCTTCACCGAATGCATCACACTCTAGTACAAATGGCAGGGTGAAGTTTGGTAGTGCCAACACTGGACAAGTGCCCATGACTTCTTTCATGTGACCAAAGGCTTCCTGTGATTTCTCGGTCCATATGAAGGCCCCATGCTTGGTAAGGTTTGTCAGTGGTGCTCCAAGCTGAGAAAAACCCTGGATGAACTGACTGTAATAGTTGCAAAGCCAGAAGAAGCTCCTCAATTCTGTCACATTCTTGGGCGTCGACCAATCCAAAATGGCCTTCATCTTGTCTTGGTGCACCTGTACCCCCTGTGCACTGATGATGTAGCCTAAGTAAAGCATCTCTGTCATACCGAACTCACACTTGGACTTTTTGGCATATAATGACTATGCCTCCATGATTGTCAATACCTCATCCAGGTGCCTCATATTCTCTTGCAATGACCGACTATAGATCAAGATATCGTAAAAAAAAAACAAAGACTGATTTCCTTAATTGATCCCTGAATATATGGTTCATGCAAGACTGGAATGTAGTGGGTGCATTGGTTATCCCAAATGGCATAACCAGGAACTCGAAGTGTCCAAAATGACATCGAAATGTCATATTTTCTATGTCCTACTCTTGGATTATGATCTAGTGATATCCAGAGCATAGATCAATTTTTGAGAAGAAAATGGCCCCATGTAGCTCATCCATCAACTCGTCAATGCATGGGACAGGGTACCGGTTTTTGACGGTTTTTTTTTTCAAGGCTCGGTAATCAATGCATATCCTCATGGTGCCATTCTTCTTCAGAACTAAGACAACTAAAGAAGCAAATGGGCTGATGCTCGGTCTGATGTGTCCCATTGCAAACAATTCCTTGATTTCCTTCTCTATCTCATCCTTGAACCTCCTAGGATGATGATAGGGGGGGTGATAATAGGTTTGGTCCCCTCCTCTAACTCAATGGTGTGCTCAAACCTGTTGTCAGTAGTCTCCCTAGTGGGATTGCCTCAAAGACATGTTCATGTCGTCAAAATAAATTCTTGATCTCTGTGTGGTATTGTTGTCTATCTTTTGAATTCTTTTGAATAGTGATCAAGCATTCTGTTGCATATGCTACCTCCCCATCTCTGAATATCCTCTCCATCCCCTTGGCTGAAATTTTCCTAGGTGTTTCTGTCGACATACCTCTTAGAACAACCTTCTTCCCATCCTGATCGTTGATTGCCATTTCCAAGGTTTGGTAGTTGGTAGCGATTTTTCCCAAGGTAATCGTCCACTGAACTCCTAACACCACATCTGTGTTCGATAGGTCAACCACATAAAATGTGTCTCTCACTGTGTAGTTGCCTAACTTCGTCTCTAAGTTTGGAATTTTGTCTAGACACTCCACTGTGTGGCCATCTGCTACCGCAACATCAAACCCCTCAAACTCCTCCATCTGAAGTGCCCGTCTTGATACTAGTGAAGCATCGATGAAGTTGTGGGTGGCCCCACCATATATCAGGGTGATTTCCCATTTCCATTGAATAATCCCTCTTATATGGAGGGTATCATACCTGGGAAGACCGGAAAGGGTCGCTATGACTCCTCCCTTTGTTGGTTTCCTCCTGTTAGCCTGCTCTGCAAGTTGTGGGACTACTAGAGGATGGGCTCTTGCCGGTGTCGGCGGTCTACGGGGAAGCTACTCCTCTACTGGTGCTGACTCCTCTTCTGAACTAGTGGATCCACTATCCTTCTCCTCCTCCTCACTGTCCATGCTGTCTGCTGCTACCTCAGTATAATGAATCTCTCCCTTTCCCATGCACCTGTGGCCTGAGGCCCAAGGATCTCTGTAGTTGAAGAAAAGATTCTTCCTCATAAGCTCTCGCCTAGTCTCATCATCCAACTTCTCCTTTCCCTTCCATTCTCTCTGGAATGGCTTCTTGTCTTGATCCCTCTTGGGCACAAATGGTTTGGAGAAAGTTTTAGTCTTTGGCACTGAGTCTGCCAGATATCGAGTGCGAAGGATGGCATCCTGCAAAGTGGGATGCCTGTATGCCTTCACCCACCCTCTCAAAGGCCTTGTGAGTCCTTCTAGGAATAGCATGATCAACCTGGGTTCTGATTTATCTGTCACTACCATAGCTACCCACTGAAACTCTGTGATGAACACCTCTATTGTGCTAGTTTGTCTCAACTGGGCTAGATCCCTGAAGTGTATCTCGGGATCCTTCCTGTCAAACCTATCCATGAGCCTATCTATAAACTCCCTATAAGAGGTGATGCGACTATGACCCAATGTCACTAGTCCATGATACCACCACTCGTGTGCCTCACCCTCCAAGTGTAAGGTCGCAAAACTTATGGCCTCTGTCACGGTCATCTGGTTGAGCTTGTAATATGTGTCTAGCTTCTATACCCAAGCTCTGGCAGTGTATTTGGATGATCCGTTGAATGAAGGGATGGTGAGTTTCCCAACTTTTTGGATGAAATCAAGGTTATGCCCCTGCTACTGTTGTGGTCCTCCCCTCTGCAACTCTCTGGGGCCATTCCTGATTCTGAGTCCACAATACTCGACTAAGGTCATGTCCTGATGGAAGTCATGACCCAATGCTGCGTACTCCCTCCTATACTCTGCAAGGTTTCCGACATGAGAGGGTAGCCTCTATACTATTGGTGGCAGTGCTGCTACCGAGGGTGCCCTTTGGAAACTGTGAAGCAAGGGTCTGAGAATCCTACACGTAGAGGTGTATGTGCAAGAGGGTGACTAGGGTCTACTACCTACTCCCGAGTTCGCCTATGCTGCATGCGGGACTTGTGTATCTAGGGTGCCCACTCTAGCCAATCTATCAACTACCTGTGCCAAGGACTGAGACATGGTCTGTTGACTAGCTAACATAACATTGATAACTGTCATGAAAGATGCCTCTAGATTTACATGGGCCTTTCCACTACCCTCTTGTCGCTCATATCTGTCTCCTAGCATCCTCTCTACCTCGCGCTCAACCTCGCGCTCTTCCCTTCTCTCTGCTTCTCTGTGTGCCTCTTCCTCTTCCTCTTCCTTTGAGCTAAAAGGAAAAGGGGGAAAATAAGGCCTATGCCTTCTTTCCTGATGCCTATTGTAAGTGACATATTCGTCACCTATGTGTTCATGGCCCTCTAGGTTTTCTGCTGCACTCATTGTCTTTAGTTACAGGCTGGCAAGACTAAAGCTCTGATACCACTATAATGTTCCTGACTTGGCTTGTCTGGGAAACACTACTAATGTTTGTGTAGGATCAAAAGTTTACAGCATATAAATGATCATACAAATAATAAATGTGACAAAGGACTGCAAGTTTGTATTATGATATCTTTGTGGATTACAAAATGGCCGAATGTGGGTTAATAACTGACAACACTCGACTAGATCAACATACAAAGGATCTTAGTCGGAAAATAAGAAATTGTGGCTGAATAAAATAACAACACTCAGCTAGATCAAAAGACAAAAAGATCTTAGCCAGAATACAAATAAGCAACTAAAAGATAATGCCTGAAATATGGGAGCATTACGGAATCAATGAAGATTGATGGAAGACTTGGATGATATTCATGGTGACTAGGGTGTGTCTTTCAACATCAAAATCAACCAACTGGTGTCGTCCTCCTAGAATACATTGAACTATCTCTCGTGAGATGCGCCTCTTCTCCTCAATGACAAGTCATAATCTGCATAATGATGAATTAGGTCACTGACTCTTGCTTTATATCTTTCCAAAACCCTAAATCATGCTAAAACCCTAAATCACTGTTGAAACCCTAATTCACTGTTGACTTCTATTTTTATCTCATAATGACTTAAAAGCGTTGTTAATCCTTATTAGCTCAATGGCGCTTTCCAAATATAACACCTATGACTAGAGTGACCTCTAGTAACCCTGTTTACCCCTCTTTGGCCCTGGCTATAGTCTAACGGGGTGGTTGAGACCATTGAGCCTCCTTTTTTGGAGCTCCTACTTGGAAAGGGACATTACAGAAGTAGAAGTGATTTTTTTTTTTGTTTGAAAGGAAAGAGGTGTCGACAACAATAGTTAACCACCCACTAACAACGAATGCAAGCACACAGTCCAAGCAACAGGCTACTATGACTCCCCGCACTGGCCTAAGAGAAACTGGGCAAAACTTGCATAGAGAACAAGGAGAAAATGACTACCTGCCCGACGCAAACAAGACACACCTACAAGCTTAAGGGAAACATCCCTTCTCTACACAATGACCTTGATGAACAAGACTAGAACCTCAAGGCACGCGAACCAAACACATGAAGGCGTTCCTCCCATGCGCCTAAAGAAACTTGCCACACTCATCCACACTCACTCGGAATGCACCAACTTCGACCAAGTTCTCGATCATCGTTATCCCATGGGGCGCGCCATGATCCCCTCATTAGAATCATGCCATCCACAGGTGATAGACTCGTCAATAATCCCAACACATCACATCCTATCTGGACCAAGGACTCTAGATAAATTTGATGTGCTAGAAACTGAATACAGAGAGGAAAAGCACACCCAACCCCAACAACAGGTCAACGAGACACCAAAGGATGACTACGGGGGAAGACACAAGCCAAAACATGACAATGTCAATGACCCAACCATTCATCCAATCTAAACTAGTCAATGATTACAATCCTTTTTAACAATGGTTACCATTCAATAGGGGCACATCTAATTTACAATTAGTCATTAATGCACCCTATAAATTAACGTTAATTACAATCAATTTAGCACGTCTAAATAACTGATACTAGATCTATAAATGATAAATACAATGTATCCTCAATTATAGATCAAATTATAAAGTCTAGAATTTGCAATTTAGTCATTACTTCCCAATCAAATCTTAATCATTATTACAATCCATTTGGGCAATTCTAAATTAATCCAAATCTCAATCTACTAGCCATTAACATTAAATAAAAAGATTAACTAAAATAATGTAGAATGCTACTATTAAACATTGATGCACAAATTAATCTGAACATGTCATCTAATTCTAAATTAATCCAAATCTCAATCTACTAGCCATTAACATTAAATAACAACATTAACTATATTAATGTAGAATTCTACCATTAAACACTTATGAACAATTTAATCTCAACATGACGTCTAGCTATATTAAATGAACAAAAAATGACAAGATGTCAATAAAATTAAAGAAATTTGCTGGGACAAGACATGGTCTTTAAAGAAAGGCGATTTTCAAGCTGTTGCTTAGTTGTACAAGGGAGGTACCCAAATTAGGTAAAGCAGTCTAGTCACATGGTGGATGCAATTAATATAGGGAAGACTAAGCTAAACACATCACACAAAGGGTTGTCCACTAACTAGGGGCACTATCGATGCTGGCGTCTCATCCATATTTACTGCCAAATGTACTGTCAAAGGTAAATACTTATGGTGAGATCCTCATGAAGTCGCTACACAACATTGATAGCACTACTCGCTTACATTAAGATGATATCCATTTTAGGAATTTTTCATAACACGCATCCAATGAAAATCGCCACCATTCACGCATGCACCCACCCAACATGTAATTCACAACCGAACACGCAGGCACACAAAAGCGAAAATGCAGGAGGGTAGCTCGTATTGACGCAGGAAAAAAGTAAAAATGCAGAGCATAAATCGTGGAATAATGCAGTCTTAAAATCCTGTAGCTCCGATCCGTAAATGGAAATCGACACACTGCCAGTCACATTCACAGTAATTGGTTTCATAATGTGCATAGAGTATGTCGGTTTCATTACAACAATTACAAGTTACAGTTGCAGAGGAATTTGGTATTCCATAACACTGTCTGAGTAAATGGTATTCCATCAAGAAAAGCAGTTTGTATTACAGCAAGGTCGTGGTTACCAAAAACAACAGTAATTACAACGTAGGAAGACATAATTGAATTATAAATAATTGCAATATTAATTACAACGCTTTCAACGCAAGAATGGACAATTACGATTTTGCTGGCTTAAGAAAGATATAACAAGGCCCTACTTATTAATTGAGCATGTAATAAAAAAGCCAACCAAAATTATGAAACATTCGTTGTGCACATCCTAAGATCCTGACTAGAACACCACAATCATTGGGCATAAGCTACACCCTTCTATTCACATGGCCAGTCTCGAAACCACGGACATCATGACACTAAAATAAGAAGTGGAAATATAAGGAAATATCGCAATACCATTAACTTAGCAAGGAAAAACAATGACACTAATAGTTACTCGATAAAGGCGAAGTGGAAGACGCACAATAATCAAAGTCAAGCAATTTTGTAATGATAATCGCAATCAATGGGGTGATATCGCAGTCAAAATTAAGTGAGGTCTGAGGGGAAAACGCTGACTGCAAGCAGATAAGATCAATCGCTGTTGACACCGATTAAAATAACAGTAAAAATTTGTTCTCAATATATAATGAAAACCGACAAGTTTTGAGTCAAGAAGTAGGAAAAACAAATAACAAAAACAATGTCAGAAGGTTGATCGCAGTCTCCAGTAAACAAGAAAAATAAAGAGTCTGTCATACAATCTCTCACCGCCAATAAATGATTCCAATTCACAGTCATGATTATATATATATATATATATATATATATTTAAAACAACACCTTAATCCAAATGAACAGTGCTGAGAATTCTCCTTTAATAGTTGGGAACTGTCAATGAAATGTCAGAGGATAAAATATAAACAATACGCAAAGGGTAACTATCCAGAAGAAGATCAATAAAGGCAGAAAAATTCAGTCACAAGAAGCGTAAAACCAATATCTTAACCATGAGCCAATCAACGCAGAAAATCCCATCACAAGAACGTGCAATGACCATCACTCAACCATGAGAAATCAATAGGGTAGACGGTGGGAAATAACGTCCTTCGCTCACCATCCTCACATAGAAAAGCAGGGCATTGAGATCCATAGGTCTATTAACACTGAAACGACGACCATAGATCAGGCTCCTGGCCGACTGCTCAGGCGAGGACTAATGAGCTAGGGGCGAAGGGAAAAGCAACCAATATGGTCACAATGAACACCACAGGGTGGTCAAGACATGCAGAAAATGAAGTCCATGGGAGTCAATCATTCATCAGGATAGGATATGAAAGAAATACAGCCATCAATCTAAACATTCAGTTTACTTATTCCATTAAACATGCAAATCCAAGCATAAATTCTACAACATTCTACCATACTAAAATAAAGAGAGTGTATCGTTGCCTGATCGCCCGTGCGCTCCGTGCAACTCTCGCTTGTCGATCGGAAAGATTTCACCGATACCTCCCAGCCAATGCTAGGGGTACTCTTCTTCCCCCTTACCCCCCCGAGCCGCAAAGGGGCCAACCACACTATCCATAGATTTAGCTAGCTCCCAGCTCGCCTCGCAAGGCCGAGCTACCACTCCTGACCGAGCTAGGTATCCCAACTCCCACAAGCTAAGTCAATCAAGTAGAGATTTCTGTAACATAACGTTATGCAATAGAAAAATGATCCTTCATCCTTCTCCTCCCTTCATTATATAGAGTTTTGAAGTCCCTTACTTTCCTAAATTCTCATTTAATTAAGATTTTTTTTTTAAATTAAATCCTAAAATTTCCTCCCCGTACAAGTGTCGCCCATCCCCTTCATTCCTCCACAATTTAATTTTTTTAATTAATTAATTTCCCTTATTTCTCTCACCCACCTAGAGTCACTTCTAAGTGTCCCCAAATTCTCTTACAGGGTTTAATGACTTTCCCCATTATCAATTTGTTAGTTCAGTTTTAAATTAGAAAGTTCTTAATGGTAGATACCTTACTAAGTTTGACTTTCTTCTTTTTCCCTTGGGTTTCCCTTTTCTTCTTATGTTTCCCTCTTTTCCTAGTTTCCTAAATATTTTAGATTTCCCTCTTTCCCCTTTTCATTTAGGACTCAAATTGGCAGGTGTAGAATTTAACCCCCTTTTTCCTTTTTCGCTTTTTAGTTAATAATTTTAAATTATCAAAAATAATAAAACAATTATTTCCCCCTTTTTAAAATTTTACCGTAACATATTTTTACGAATCATTTAAATTGTTTACCCCCTTATTAATACAAGATTTAATGAAGAGTATAATTATTATTTATGTTGTTTATATATATATATATATATATATATATATATATATATAGATAAAATTTTACCACTAGCATAATTTAGACCTAGACTTTAAATTTTCATACCGGGGAAAATTTTATTAGGGAATTTGTTTTTAAAAATTCTTAACATTTTATTCGTCCTAAGGGCATCTAGGTTCATTCATCTATCATCAACAATGCGACGTGCCCTCCAGGATGCACTAGGTGCTCCAAGGGTGCCATTTGCCTTAATTTGTTTCCCTTGGGCGATGTGCCCTTCAGGATGCACTACTTGCTCCAAGGGTGTCACTCGCCTCTCTCCATTTTTCTTGCGCAACGTGTCGTTCAGGACGCACCACGTGCATCAAGGGTGCCAATTGCTTCTTGACTGACTTGGTAGATATCAAAAACCCCTGGAGTCAATACTCTCCCAAGTGAACTTATGGGAGACCAACTGCCTCTAAGGAATAAGGCCCCCACCTTATTGCGCGCCACTTAGCATCATCATGAGCGATTGTTGCAGTCTTCCCTCACGACATCGTGGGTCCTCTCGAACTAGGTAAACGTTAACCTACAGTTCGAGCCACAACGAGAGTTCTAGTAGGCTATGGCAGGGATGTTGTCCACACCTCTCCCTCAACATCTCTGATAGTCGTGCGTGACCCCTTTACTCCACATTTGAGTCTGGTTGGCAAGCTATCGTCACCCTGCATCATCAACGAATCATGTCAGAAATATCCATAATCATATCATCTAATCAGATACACTAATATCACAATAAAACAATCAAACCCCAATGGTACACTCCCCGACTCGATCTAGAGTCCAAGGGGTTCCATAGATGCCTCTGCATCCTTGAGGTCCAAAATCTTACACACTCAGTAAAACCGAGTCAATAGCACCTGTCTACGTCAACGCAGTAAAACAACATGTCACCAACTCATAACGCCTCATAATCAAAATCAAATGTTTTAATAACATAATAATCCGGATCACTTGCGAGCAAGTATCCTCAAAGAATAAGTTCGCTCAGTGCGTCAGAGCGGGAGCGGGATGTTACAGTGGAATGTAGTGATTGATCATTAATAAGTAATTAATTATGACCGAAAAGACCCGGTTTGTTTTTTTAATTAGATTGTTTTTAATAGAAGACACCAAGTGGAATATATTAATAATATTAGTGATCGATTGATAATTAATACTTAATTAAATATAACTCGAAGACCCTCATTAAATTTTAATTAGTATTTTTTTTAATAGAAAGCAACAAGTGGAATCTAGTAATAATATTACTAATTGATATTTAATAAGTAATTAATTATAACGGGAAAGACTAGGTTAATTGTTTTTTTCATTAGATTTTTTTTTTAATAGAAAACAACAAGTGGAATGCATAATATTAGTGATTGATAATTAATACGTAATTAATTATAACGTGAGAGACCCGTTAAATATAGTTGTTTTTTTAATTAGATTGAAGTATAGAAGAATAAAATGCTTTTGTTTCAATCACATTAATTGAATCGCAATTTGAAGGATTGAAGATTTGCTTTTAGTTTTATATGGAAGCTGAAAAAACGATGGAGAAATTAATTATTAATCACTAATTAATTGTTAGCTATTATATATTAAAATAAAAAGAAAATGACAGTATCAAACTCAACATTTACCCTTTTCTATTATGTTTTCTTATAAAATGCAAATTCCTATGTAAAGAGACGCTGCCAAAAGCAGCGTTCTTAAATGTGAATCGTTATCCTTTGAAGAAATTTTATAGATCTCGGTTAGAATAACTTTCGATCACCAACACAGCCATGGAGATGGATTTTTGTTTATTCCTCTAAAATCTCAGCTCGTGTTTTTGCTTCTGCTGGTCGCCGTAACTCTGGTACAAGCACTTCAGCCATCAGGTAAAAATTTCACACATATACAAGGTTAGGCACGTGAACTCCGCTAGATTAAATGTGGATCTTACTATTTAATTTAGCATCTGAGATTCTATGCA
>JZKD02S1642241.1:204042-240097 GCA_000966675.3 Picea glauca
CACCCATATTGAAAGTAGAAGACTCGGATAAAGTCTTCACCGTATGTGTCGATGCAAGTAAAGAAGGGCTAGGTGGTGTCCTAACTCAGGAAGGACAATTTATTTGTTATGAGTCCCAGAAATTAAAAGAACACGAGCGAAATTAAGTCACTCATGACTTAGAATTGGTAGCAGTAATACACACCTTAAAGATGTGACGACACTACATAATGGGCAGAAGATTCCTATTATTAATGGACAATAGCAGGGTGAATTATTTTTTTAACCAACCAAATCTTAACGCAAGGTAAGCAATGTGGTTAGCCTTCTGAAGCGAATTCGACTTTGAGGTTAGACATATCAAGGGCAAGGAAAACAAAGTAGCAGACGCTTTAAGTAGAAGAATCCATGGGTTATTTGAGATGAATATTAGTAGGGCAGAAAGTGATCTAGAAGAAAGAATAAGGACGATAGGTATTGATAACGAAAACTATACTAAAATAATGGAAGAATTACCGAACAATACCGCGAACTCAGATAAACCAGATATAAGTATCAACGAGAAGGGACTGCTATGATTTAAAAACAGACATTACATACCAGATTTGGCAGGGTTAAAATTAACAATCTTGGACGAAGTGCATAATAAGTCGTATTCTGGCCACCCAAGTTACCAAAAAATGATAGCAACAATTGGGAAACTATTTTATTGGCCTAATATGAAGGGAAACATAGCGGAATACTAGGCTAGGTGCCAAGATTGTCAGCAAGTTAAGGCCGAGCACCAGCATCCAGTTGGCCTCTTACAGCCATTACCAGTACCATAATGGAAATGGGAGACTATATCACTCGACTTTATAAGAGGTTTGCCTAAAAATCATAAATAGAATGACTCTATCATGGTTGTAATCAATTAACTCAGTAAGTCTGCACACTTTATTCCTGTAAAGTCTACTTTTAAAGCTATAAACATTGCTGAAATATTCATGAAAGAAATCTTTAGACTGCATGGTATTCATAAAATGGTGATTTCAGATAGAGACATAAAATTCACATCCGCCTTTTGGAAGGAATTGTTTGTAGGGATCAATACCAACTTGAATTTCAGTACAAGCTATCATCCACAAATGGATGGACAAACCGAAAGGACAAACCAAATCATAGAGGATATGCTCTGCATGTATGTAAGAACAAAACCAAAAAAGTGGGAGGATTATATACACTTGGTAGAATTTGCATATAACAATGTGTACCAAACTTCAACAAAGTTGAGCCCTTTCGAAGTATTGTACGAAAGAAAGTGTACGACTCTAATTAGTTGGGATAACCCGACTGACAGACTCACGGTTGGACCAGAGATGCTCCAAGAAATGGAGAACATGGTAAGAAAGGTACAAAAGAACTTGAAGGAAGAACAGGATAGACAGAAGAGCTATGTAGATCTGAAAACAAGACACTTAGAGTTTCAAGCGGGAGACCATGGATATTTGAAGGTCAAAGCCCGAAAAAGCTCATTGAATCTTGGAAACTATGCCAAGATGGCACCCAAGTTTTGTGGGTCATTTGAGATACTAGCTCGAATTGGACCCGTACCATATCAACTTGCACAACCAGTGAATCTAAGAATTCATAGTGTATTTCATGTTTTTTTATTGAAAAAATATGTTCACGACCCTACTCATATGATTGATTGGAACTTGGTACAGGTGGAACCCTAAGGCAAATTCCAGGTGGAACCCATACACATTCTAGACCAGAGAGAAATAATGCTTTGAAACAGATCCGTCGTTCATGTAAAGGTGCAATGGAAGCACTTTAGTCCTGAGGAGGTCACTTGGGAATTGGAGGGAGATTTGCAGAAATCTCATCCAATCTTGTTCCAAGAAACAAACGAACACTGAGGACAGTTTTTTATTGAAGGGGGAAAGGATGTGACATCCCTCAAAATAAAATATTTTGGAAATTTAAATTTTTGGCAAAATATTCCATTTTTGGTAAATTCGAATTTGGAAAAATTTTGCCATTTATGGAAATTTCGAATTTCAAATTTGTTAATTGTAATAAATTATTATGACTATTGGGCAGAACTCTGATTTGAACCAACTAACTATTTGACAATGACACTTGTTTAAAAACATAATATTTTATATTGATTGCAGGAAGACAAATGGAACAACCATGTTAAAAGTAGTTGACCATGACTCCATGAGTGGGGAACATGTTGGAACTACCCCTGTGATGAATTTCACAAGTGGAAAATTAGTGATTTGGCCATTGGTAGCCCCTAAAAATCAGGGATTTAGGAAGCTGCTAAAATTTCAAGGAAGGGAAAAGACCTAGGCAAGTTACAATTAAGCATATGTGAGGAGGCAGGACGTTGCTAAGTATGCTGGGAAAGAGTCTATTTTCTTTTCTTTTTCACTTGCTGTTATGAACACTCGAAGGGTGTGAGGCAAGGAGAAAAAGTGACTGAATTGAAGGACAATTCTATAGAGGGATTTCCAAGTTAACCCTTATGGACTCATGGTGAGGCTAGGGGGTGAATCGGGCAAGTAATCGTGGCTTCTCGGTTCTACGGTTGGAAGGAAAATGGATGTTCCCTTTTTTTTCTCCATGGGTTTAGTTCAGATATGTTACTCTAAACTCTATCTACTTGAATGATTTTATATTGGATATATTGTACATGTTATAGCTAAACAGAAAAGAGTTCTAGTATCTGTTTTAATGATTGTATAACAGTCGTAAGTCTTTTCCTATACCTAAATATTCAATATTTTATCTCTGTTGGACGAATTGGTTATTGATATAGTGGGATCCTTAAAGCTGGTATGCATGCAATAACCTAGAGAAAGGCTATTCGAATTCCGGAATAATACAGTCCTCTAAATTATCGAATAGTTATGCATAAATTCTCGAATCATCCCTTAAGGAATCCTCTACTATGGAATTTAGAACCTGTATGTAAATAAAACATATGATATCCTCATCGAAATTCAGTAAATAGACTGTAGGATTTAATTCTAGAATTATTTTCGGAAATCAAATTTTAAATAGAATCGAATATGTATCAATGAACAAACAGAGCTATTCTATGCATATATATGTTTCGAACTTTAAACAGAATTGAATATGTATCAATGAACGAACATAGCTATTATATGCATATGTATGTTTCCAACTTTAAAAAGAATCGAATATGTATCAATGAATGAACAGAACCGATATATGCATATGTATATTCCATTCTGTAATTTAATTCAAAAAGGAAAACAAAATTCACTTATATAGTCTAGAACAATGAAGCATATGGGAATGAATATAATCCAGGGAGTAAGACTACCCTAAATGAGATGATTTAATCATTCTAGTATCATACTACAGGAAAGTGAATCAATGATTTTGTCGATACATCATTAACGTTTGACACTTCTTACATATTCTGTGCACAGAGAGAACACAAGAATTTTATGGCTGTGGCATTTCCATTTAGAATAACTATCAAACAATTGCTTTGTATTTTACAGAAAGATTTTCCAAAAAAATTTCATAGTAATGCAGTCAATTCGGAGGATACAATCTATCGAAAGGCAAAGATTTTTACAAAAATAAACGCATAGATTTGGAATGTGAAACCCCGCCTCCAACCGATTCCTTTTGGGGTAGATTCCAAATAGATAGTTTTCGATAACAAGATACTATCCATGTAGTCATCAACAAAGTCCAGTAATGATGTCCATTATAACTCTTAAAGATTTTCCGAATACCTTTAAATCACATAACTAATGACCAGAACGTCGAAGATAAGCCTTTTTTCGAAAATAGTTATTATTGTTCCTCCATTACTATGCTTAACATATATAAGAATTTCCCAAACAAGTAATACTTAGAGTTGTCTGCCTTTTCTAGTATTTGGGCTATCAGTCCTTTCCTACATCAAGCTTGACTATGAATGTGTATATATATATATATATATATATATATATATATAGCCTTAAAGGGATCTTCAACAAAAAAGCAAAACGAGATTTAACCCCCCCTCAGACATCCGGCATAGGAAAGCGGTGCATAAGTGATGTTACTTCTAACATCAGAAAACTATGAACAAAATTGTGACATGAATGCTTGATTTAAGAAGCGAGTTGAGAGCCACTTTTTTATGGAACCCGAGTACCTTTGTCATGTTGAGCAGAGGGCGGTACCTACATCGAGAAGTGGGCATCCCTGCGTTCAACCATCATAGGAAAACATTAGTAAAGTACAAAATTAAGCTTTAAATTATAAAATCAAATGTATAGTTTGAGTACCACAGCAATGACGGACTACTTAACGTTAGGGACAAAAACACCACGGCCTCCAGTTTTCGTGCCTAGTTTTGTAATGTGACCCTTGCCGAGGGGAGAATGATGCATGGAACTTCTGGTGGGTACCTCGTAACAAACAGAGTCCCACCATTAATACAAAGATACCACTTTTTCCACAGAATTAAACAAATACTTAACAGAGGAAATAGCACTGCGAATCAAGAAGTTCAATCTATTATAAACAAAAAACCTATATGAACAAAAATGAATAACATAAGGAACAACATCATACATATAAACAATAGACGTTCTCGAGTAAGTACCCCAACTCAGTAAGAGATAAATTACCAGTAGACCACCACTATACCACAAATAAAATGCATCAATCACAGAGGAGGACAGATACAATGGACCTTTTATTCCCCTAGAATCTCTATACGACGTATGAATAAACCTTTTCTGTACTACACAGAAGTGACTCTCGAAAAAGTTACTAATATTAGAGTAAAACAAAAAGAACCGGAAGAATCCCACAGGACACAAACAGAGGACGCAAAATAGGGCTTTAGGTTCATGGTGGTATAGAGCAGTGACTCTCAGTAATAGCCTCTTCTAAAGTCGACATTAGAATGAAGGGAGAAATCACGTAGAATCTTAACTAATACAGGAAGTAAAGATTTTCATAACTCACACCATGAACCCTCTGGTTTCAAACTTAAGATACGATAGTTCCATAGAATCTTACCAGGTTGTCGGATGTTGTTGTTGACTTCACCGTTGATGGTCGCAGATGTAGTAGCACTTCCCTGTGGAACAATGTAGAATACATAACCCTCCTCTTCGAAATCACAAGAGCAGGAATGAGACCGCCAAAACCTAAGAGGGACGAGTACCACCCTTGACAACCCAGGAAGTACAAGCCATGTGCTAGGGAAAGGTTGGCACATCAGGATTGGGAAGAATAGGAGGATGAGCCATCGGGACTGAGGTTAGTAAGACCTAATTAATTCCAGGATAGAGCCTTAACTCCTCCTGACAGGTACACCTGCCTCCCTTAAATGTCGAAGATATGAAGTTAAACAATAGTAAAACCATGACTGTCCATTGTAAATAATCGGTCGCTATACGTTTGTCTTTAAAGTGATCCTTCCTTTACACCAACATGATGAGGAGGGGTAGTTAGTTAGTTACACAGTGATCTATGCGGGATGATTCAGGGTTCATTTTTTTATGGTGGAGACAAATCATATCATAACTAAAACGAAACCATCAGACAAAACACATTGTTAACCACTCATAAATCACCATTAATAGCAATAGCCCATTCCTAGTACGTATTGGATTTCTAATGTCAACACAGCTAGGTAGGAATACAAACAATTAATCTTAGGGTTGTAAAATTGCGTGCAAAGTCCAATTAGCCTGACTCTCTTAATTAGGGAAACGAAAATTCAAATCCTAGCGTATGGGTGAATACATGTAAGTAATAATATCTATATAGTAAGATATAGGAGGTAGAAAAATGCCTATATTTCGATGGAACCTCTCTTATGTGTTAAGTTAGTATGACAAAGGGTTACTCCAAGCCAAAAAGGAAAATGTAAGTACCCATCTTATGATATGATAAACTTCGGTTAATTAGAGGATTACGTACCAAAGAATTTTTTTTTTATTTTTTATGATAAATTTGAGCTTCATTACATATGGTATCAGAGAAAAAGTTACAACACTAGGCCTAAATAGGACCACTGTAGTGCTTGGTATATATTTTGTTTTAGAAAAAAAATAATAAATCGTGTGGTTACAAACATAAAACTTTCTCTGTTTTGGTGAATAAGTATGGCAGCTCAGGACAATGTAGAAAACAGGATGGAAGAAAATCCATAACAAAGACCTCCTGGAGATACAAGGCATAATAGTAATGAAAGCTCACCCACAGAAGTGTTGGAAACAATGAGGAACCTGATTGTTGAGATACAGATCTTTAAAGTCGACAATGAAAAATTGAATAAGGAACAACAAGAATAGCAGGAGATAAATGAAGTCTTGTTGCATAGTATAGTGACCAAGAAAACCCCAAAAGACAATAATAACAATGAGGAAGTCAGCAAGAGAGCCTCCAAGAACTCAGGGCCAGAAATAGAAAAAGGAGACAGTTCGTCTGAAGGAACACTTCCAGCTGAGGATGGAACTAAAACGGACAGAAAAAGAAAACAAGTAGACCACCTTGAATGAGAATTTAAAAAGATTAAACCCACTATATTTGATGGAGAATCTAGGATAGGAGAAGAAGCAGAGGCATGGTTTTTGGACATCAAAAACTATTTCCAAATATACAACTATTCTAGCAACATGAAGGTCAGGATGGCCATCTACAATCTGAAAGGGAAGGCCAGTATTTGGTGGCAAGATCTGAAACTGGCCAAGGGCCTAAAGGAGAAACAACTGGAATGGTTTGACTTTAAGAAGTATTTCAAGAAAAAATACCTTTATGAAAATTATTATGAAAGGAAGACGAAGGAATTTTACGAGTTACGACTCAAACAAATGACGATGGAGGACCTCATAAATAAAATTTTGGATATGCTAAGGTTCATACCATACATCCCGAAGGATAAGTAAAAATTTAATGATTTCGAAGCTGTCTACCATAGTCCTACAAGGACAGAATTGAGTTTGACAACCCCAAATCCTTAAGTGAAGTATTCAGAAAAGCGCGAATGTGCTACGACCAGTATAAACAGTGGGAAGAGTTTCCCAAAGTTGGGAAGAATAAGAAACAAGATCGAATGAACCAGCGGAAGAAGGCGTACCAGCCAACTCCTTATCATAATACAACAAAGAGTTCTTCGAGAAAATATTTTCACTCCAATTCTCTGAATACGCAAGGTAGTGGAAAACTAGTAATCCTGGGAGCGAAGAAGTTTGGGGACATCTCCCAGGAGCCATTAATGTGTTGTGAATGTGGAGAGCCTCATCTCAGAAGAAACTGCCCACGTTTGAGTTCAACAAACAAAACTACTGTTCATAACTTGTAAGAAGCCTCGACAGTGGTAGACATGGGCAAGAGCCTACATCGGATAAATGTAGCCATTGACAGCTGACAAGATGACCACTAGTCCTCGGTGGTAGAAATCGAAGGTAAAATCCATGACACTCGAATTTCTATTTTAATTGACCCTGGAGAAACATTAAGTTATATTACTCCGAAGGTAGTAGAGTCAAATAAACTTAAGAGACTTAAGCATGCAAAATCATGGCTTGTGCAACTAGAGAAGGGTACAAAAAGGAAAGTAATTTACTATATTTCAAATTTTGAGTTCAGCCTAGATGGTCAAACTATAAGGACCGAACTGAACATCCTACCACTAGGATCTTACGATATGATTATTGGGATGGACTGGTTGGAATGACACAAAGCAATATTAAATTGTTATACAAAGATACTTAGCTATAAAGATGATTTCGACACCACCAGGACAGCCTAAGGTATACCAAAACCGGTATCACTTAGACAAATTTTAGCGATGCAACTAAAGAAATGTGTAAGAAAAGGATGTCAAGTTTATGCCATCCAAGTGACGAATCTAGCAGAAAAGAAGGATAAGCCAAAGTTGGAAGACTTTGTTGTCCTACGTGATTTCAGAGACATGTTTGTGGATGAGATGCTAGAGTTACCCCCTAGAAGGGAAATAGACTTCTCCATAGATCTATTACCCGGTTCTACCCCTATCTTAAAGGCACTTTACCGGATGAGTCTACCAGAACTGACAGAATTAAAAATACAATTACAGGAATTGTTGGACAAAGAGTATATCAGACCAAGTGTCTCACCTTGGGGAGAACCAGTCCTCTTTGTGAAAAAGAAGGATGGTACTCTAAGATTATGTATCGATTATAGACAAGTGAACAAAATGACTATTAAGAATAAATACCCCTTACCAAGGATAAATGATCTGTTCGATCAAGTAGGGGGGGCCAAGATCTTTTCAAAATTGGATTTACGATCTGTTTATCATCAAGTTCAGAAAAAAGACAAGGACATAAACAAAATAGCATTTCAGACAAGATATGGACACTACAATTTTGTAGTCATACTTTTCAGACTCACTAACGCCCCAACCACGTTTATGTGCCTAATGAATAGTATTTTGAGTGAGTACTTGAACAAGTTCGTGGTAGTATTCATCGACGATATCCTGGTCTATTCAAAGACGGAGGAGGAACATGAAGAACACTTAAGAATAGTTCTACAAACGTTAAGGAAGCACAAACTGTACACCAATTTTGACAAGTGTGACTTCTATCAGAAAGAAATACAATATCTTGGACTTGTAATTTCAGAAGAGGGCATTGTCATAGACCTAGAAAAGACGAAAGCCATTATGGAATGGTCGGTACCTAAAGATGTAGCAGATATACGGTCATTCATGGGAATCACCGAATACTACCATAGGTTTATAGAAGGGTTTTCCAATATAGCATACCCTATCACATCATTACAAAAGAAAGGAACCAGGTTTAACTAGTCAGAGAAATGTCAAGACAACTTCAACAAACTAAAGGAATTATTAACAACGGAAACCATATTGAAAGTGGCAGACCCAGATAAAGACTTCACCGTATGTGTTGATGCAAGTAAAGAGGGGCTAGGTGGTGTCCTAACTCAGGAAGGACAAGTTATTTGTTATGAGTCCCGGAAATTAAAAGAACATGATCAAAATTACAGCACTCATGACTTATAATTGGCAGCAGTAATACACACCTTAAAGATGTGGCGACACTACATAATAGGCAGAAGATTCCTATTATTAATGGACAATAACGGGGTGAAATATCTGTTTAACCAAACAGATCTTAACGCAAGGAAAGCAAGGTGGTTAGCCTTCTTAACCGAATTCGACTTCGAGGTTAGACATATCAAGGGCAAGGAAAACAAAGTAGTAGATGCTTTAAGTAGAAGAATCCATGGGTTATTTGAGATGAATATTAGCAGGGAAGAAAGTGATTTAGAAGAAAGAATAAGGATGGCAGGTATTGATGATGAAAACTATACTAAAATAATGGAAGAATTACCGAACAATACCGCAAACTCAGATAAAAAAAATCTAAGTATCGATGAGAAGGGACTGCTATGATTTAAAAATAGACTTTACATACCAGATTCAGCAGGGTTAAAATTAACAATCTTGGACGAAGTGCATAAGCAGCCATATTCTGGCCACCCAGGTTGCCAAAAAATGATAAAAACACTTAGGAAACTATTTTATTGGCCTAATATGAAGGGAAAAACAGAAGAATACTTGGCTAGGTGCCAAGATTGTCAGCAGGTTAAGGTCGAGCACCAACATCCAATCGACCTCTTACAACCATTACCAGTACTAGAATGGAAATGGGAGACTATGTCACTCGACTTTATGATAGGTTTGCCTAAAAATCAGAAACAGAATGATGCTATCATGGTTGTAATCGATAAACTCAGTAAGTCTGCACACTTTATTCCTGTAAAGTCTACTTTTAAAGCTATAAACATTGTTGAAATATTCATGAAAGAAATCTTTAGACTGCATGGTATTCCTAAAATGGTGATTTCAGATAGAGACGTAAAATTCACATCATCTTTTTGGAAGGAACTGTTTGCAGTGCCCAATACCAACTTGAATTTCAGTACAGGTTATCATCCACAAACATATGGAAAAACCAAAAGAACAAACCAAATCATATAGGATATGCTCTACATGTACGTAAGAACAAAACCAAACAAGTGGGAGGATTATATACACTTGGTAGAATTTGCATATAACAATGAGTATCAAACTTCAGCAAAGTTGAGCCCTTTCGAAGTATTGTACGACATAAAGTGTATGAATCCAATTAGTTGGGATAACCCGACTGACAGACTCATGGTTGGACCAGAGATGCTCCAAGAAATGGAGAACATGGTAAGAAAGGTACAACATAACTTGAAGGAAGCACATGATAGACGGAAGAGCTATACAGATCTGAAAAGAAGACACTTAGAGTTTCAAGCGGGAGACCATGTATATTTGAAGGTCAAAGCTCAAAAAAGAACATTGAAGCTAGGAAACTGTGCCAAGCTAGCACCCAGGTTCTGTAGGCCCTTCGAGATACTAGCTCGAATTCGACCCATAGCATATTAACTTGCACTGCCAACAAATCTAAGAATTCATAATGCATTTCATGTTTCTTTATTGAAAAAATATGTTCAAGACCCTACTCATATGATTGATTGGAACTTGGTACAAGTGGAACCCGAAGGAAAATTCCAGGTGGAACCCGTACGCATTCTGGATCGGAGAGAAATAGTGCTTTAGAACAGATTCGTTGCTCAGGGAAAGGTGCAATGGAATCACTTTAGTCTTGAGGAGGCCACTTGGGAATTGGAGGGAGATTTGCGGAAATATCATCCAATATTGTTCGAAGAAAGGAACGAACACTGAGGACAATGTTTTATTGAAGGGGGAAAGGATGTGACATCCCCCAAAATAAAATATTTTGGAAATTTAAATTTCTGGAAAATTATTTCGTTTTTGGTAAATTTGAATTTGGAAATATTTTTCCATTTATGGAAATTCCAAATTTCGAATTTGTTAATTGTAATAAATTATTATGACTGTTGGGAAAAACTCTGATTTGAACCAACTAACTATTTGACAATGACATTTGTTTAAAAAAATAATATTTTATATTGATTGCAAGAAGACAAATGGAACAACCATGTTAAAAGTAGTTGACCATGACTCGATGAGTGGGGAACATGTTGGAACTACCCCTGGGTTGATTTTTATAGGTGGAAAATTAGTGATTTGGCCATTGGCAGCCCTTGAAAATCAGAGATTTAGGAAGCTGCAAAAATTCCAAGGAAGGGAAAAGACCTAGGCAAGTTACAAATAAGCATATGTGAGGAGGCAGGACGCTGCTAAGTATGCTGGGAAAGAGTCTGTTTTCTTTTCTTTTTCACTTGTTTTTATGAACACTGGATGGGTGCGAGGCAAGGAGAAAAAGTGATTGAATTGAAGGAAAGTGTTGTAGATGGATTTCCAAGTTCTCCCTTATGGACTCATGGTGAGGCTAGGGGGTGAATCGGGCAAATAATCATGGCTTCTCGGTTCTACAGTTGGGAGGAACGTGGTTGTTCCCTTTGTTTTCTCTGCAAGTTTAGTTCAGATATGTTACTCTAAACTCTATCTGTCTGAATGATTTTATATTGGATATAATGTACATGTTATAGCTAAACAAAAAAGAGTTCTAGTATCTGTTTTTATGATCTTATAACTGTTGTATGTCTTTTCCTATACCTAAATATTAAGTATTTTACCTCTATTGGACGAATTAGTTATTGATATAGTGGGATACTTAAAGCTGGTATGCATGCAATAACCTAGACAAAGGCTGTTTGAATTCAAGAATAATACAGTCCTCTTAGTTATCAAATAGTTATGCATAAATTCTGGAATCATCCCTTAAGGAATCCTCTACTATGGAATTTGGAACCTGTATGTAAATAAAACATATGATATCCTCATCGAAATTCAGTGAATAGACTGTTGGATTTAATTGTGGAATTATTTCCGGAAATCAAATTTTAAATAGAATCAAATATGTATCAATAAACGAACATAGCTATTATATGCATATATATGTTTCAAAATTTAAACAAAATTGAATATGTATCAATGAACGAACAGAGCTATTGTATGCATATATATGTTTCAAACTTTAAACAGAATCGAATATGTATCAATGAACGAACATAGCTATTATATGCATATGTATGTTTCCAACTTTAAACAAAATCGAATATGTATCAATGAACAAACATAACCAATATATGCATATGTATATTCCATTCTGTAACTTAATTCAAAAAGGAAAACAGAATTCACTTATATAGTCTAGAACGATGAAGCATAGGGGAATGAACATAATCCATGGAGTAACACTACCCAAAACGGGATGATTTAATCATGCTAGTATCATACTACAGGAAAGAAAATCAATGATTTCACCGATACATCATTTACGTTTGACACTTCTTACATATTCTGTGTGCAAAGAGAACACAATAATTTTATGGCTGTGGCATTTCCATTTAAGATAACTATCAAACAATTGCTTCGTATTTTACAGAAGGATTTTCCCAAAAAAATTCAGAGTAATGCAATCGATTCAGAGGATACAATCTATCGAAAGGAAAAGAGTTCTACAAAAGTAAATGCAGAGATTTGGAATGTCAAAACCCGCCTCCGAACGATTCCTTTTGGGGTAAAGTCCAAATAGACAGTTTTCGATAACAAGAGATTATCCATACAATCATCAACAAAGTCGAGTAATGATGGCCATTATAACTGTTAAAGATTTTCCGAATACCTATAAATCACAGAAGTGATGTACAGAATGCCGAAGATAAGCCTTTTTTCCAAAATAGTTATTATTGTTCCTCCATTACTATGCTTAACATATATAAGAATTTTCCAAACAAGTAATACTTAGAGTTGTCTGCCTTTTCTAGTATTTGGGCTATCAGTCCTTTCCTACATCAAGCTTGACTATGAATGTATATATATATATTTATAGCCTTAAAGGGATCTTTAAAAATAAAAAAAAATGGGATTTAACCCCCCCTCAGACTTCCGACATAGGAAAGCAGTGCATAAGTGATGTTACTTCTAACTGCAAAAAACTACGAACATAATCGTGACCTCCATGCTTGATTTAAGAAGCAAGTTAAGAGCCACTTTTTTATGGAACCTAAGTACCTTTGTCACGTTGAGCAGAGGGTGCTACCTGGGCCAAGAAGTGGGCATCCCTGCATTCGGCCATCACAGGAAAACATTAGTAAAGTACGTAATTAAACTTTAAATTATAAAATCGAATGTATAGTTTGTGTACCACAACGATGCCAGACAACTTAACTTAAGGGCCAAAAACACCACGGCCTCTAGTTGTCGTGCCTGGTTTTGTAATGTGATGCTAGCCGAGGGGAGAATGATTCCTTCAACTTCTGGTGGGTACCTTGTAACAAACAGAGTCCCACCATTAATACAAAGATACCCCTTTTGCCACAGAATTAAACAAATACTTAACAGAGGAAATAGCACTGTGAATCAAGAAGTTCAATCCATTATAAACAAAAACCTTGTACAAACAAAAATGAAGAATGTAAGGAACGACATCATTATCTTTTTTATTGTTATCTTTCATATGATTTATTTTATGGTTGATTAATAGTTGACATGAATATATTTATGATATTTATTATTGACAATGATGTATGGTTGACTTTGGTTGTCTATGGGTTCACTATGGTCGACTTTAGTTGGCTATAAGTGACTATGGTTAAATATTATTAATTATGATTAACATCACTTGAATGTGATTTACCTTTGTTGATTTTGGTTTACTATTGTTAACCCTCATTTTTAATGGTTTAACAAATGTTATTATGAAAGACTTTAATTGACTTTTATTGATAATCATTAAAGTTGGTTGACTACAATGCATTATGGTTGAAAATATTTAGATTTTCAATTAGTGAAAACATATTAGTGAAAATATAGATAGGATGGAATGTTTGGTTAATCATTGTGGGTTGCACCCCTTGATGATATGTCCTCCCCAAGGATTGTTTTTAAATTTCATTGTCAATCCTCAATCAATCCCTACAACTATGAACCCATTATATATATACCATCTCCAGTTGCCATGTTTTTGAGTCTTTTCCATCAACTTATTCTGCAACTAAATGAATTCAATCTGACTCACAAGATCATTGTGGGTTGCACCTCTTCATGTGATGGATTTCCCAAGGATTGTTTTTAAATTTCATTGTCTGTTAATGGAATTAAACAATTCTTGAGAAGTGAAATAGAACTCACACTAATTCATTGAATTAATCAGAGAACCCATTGTGTTTATATATTTATATTAATTTGATATAATGATTAATATCCAATAAAACTGAATTTGAGTTATCAATGATGATGATGATGATTAATGTCCACTAAGAAAGAATTGGTCTATTGGACCTTAAGAGGGTAAGTGATTACTTTTGATCCTTTAGAATTTTGTTCCTGTGCTCAAAAAGCATTAAGAGAAGCTTTCCAAGATCACCATACTTTTGTTGAGTTAAGGGGTTAGGAAGGTTGGTAGTGTGATAAATATTTTGAAAATGAGATCTAATACGGGTATAGGCTAGACAATCTAAGAGAAAGTTCTTTTCATCTTCAACATTCTTAGTGTCACAAATGTGACACGATCTTTCATCCCATGACATTTTAGGAATTGACCAACGCCCAGTTTCACTATGAAGCTCGTGAGAATTTGTTCTTATCTTAGCAATGCTTATTTTTTTCTTTACACTTGGCAAAACAGATAGATAATTTTGATATTCTAGATTAAGGTCGATTACATCTTTACAATACCTTAATTTTCTTCTTTCCTCTAACTCTTTATCACAACACATTTTCTCCTTAAATTTTGATTTGAAGTTTTTTTTAATACTATCTTTATTCTGCAAAATGGTTTGTTCCATGATTCCTCAATAGCTTAGCCAAAACCGGGTGTCTTTATGCCATCCTCGCTTGAGTCGATGGTGTTTATGACTTGATTTTGAAGCAATTTTAGGTATTCTCGTGTCTTCCATGTTGTTTAACTTGTTCTTATACATTAGGTATCTAGTCATAGCCATGTTCTCAATGGGGGAGAGGCTTGTTTCTAAGAGGAGGATGGGATAGGGCGCATTTGTTTTAATTTTGAGATTGTAGGTTATAAATTTATTTTGTATTTTCTCTACCTTTCTCGAAGATTCACGGGAGATACCACAACCCCGGACTTCACATCCATAAAGAATAACAGGGTTAACAAGAGTCTCAAAGAGGATTTTCTTCTTATCCCAACTCCAAAGATTAGCTAATTTACAATCGTTTTCAAGCCCATAATAAGATTTCCATCCCCCAATAATCATTTTCTCAATGCTATAATTCTAATTGAGCTTGTGGTGAATATCAATTCCAAGATATTTGTATGAAGTCACTTCCTCCAAGTTTTTGTTTTTATACACAAGGGTATCATGGGGGATCTTATCGTATTTAAAAGTAAAAGTAGCATTGTAGTAGATGTATATTTCTTTTAGCTATTAATATGAATTTGACACATGATACACCGAACCAACTTAAATCCATGTAAAGTGATACATCATTAATAAATGATTGTTTGTTACATTGTAAATCAAAACCAAAAGTTTAAGGTTTATTTGGTTTATTTTTATATAAAACCCCATAAACCTAGTTTATTCTTTAATAGAAAACAACAAGTAGAATGTAGTAATAATCTTAGTGATTGATAATTAATAAGCAATTAATTAAGTGTATTTTCCTACTAGTACAAGTAGTTGATCTGTTTCAATGTTAATATAGTCATTGAACTTTGAGATAATTTTTGTTTGATTGATTTCACTGCTAAAGTTTACATAGCTGTAACTTTTATATATTTCTATTTTATAGATTTGACAGCTCAACAAAACTTTAACATGTCATTTCCAACCAAAACAAAGTTGAACATGCCCTTTTCCAAAAACAGCAAATAAAAGTTTACTTTCTTTTCACTATGATAAACTTTGATAGACTAGAAGTGAATATCAGTTGAGACTATGAAGATGGGTTATTGGTTTTAAGTAAAATTTAATTGACTTTAAGTCACTATGATAAACTTGTTCAACCTTGTTAATGAGTAGGGTAGCTTTGGTCTAAATGCTTGCTATAGTTGACTATATATAACTCATAAAGTTGACTAGTGGTTGATATGCTTAACGTCAATATGGTTGACTCTATGGTAGATACATGGCTATTAGTGATATTGTTAACTTTAACATTCTTTACTTTATCTTTATTTTTTATATTGTTAGTTCACTATAGGTGACTAGCTACTGTTAACAACTCTTTAATGCGATTGACTATTGTTGGTTTTGGTTTGTTACCATTGTCCATGGTCTTTATGAGGTTGAGTAAATATGACTGTGAACTTTTGTTAATACAATAAACTTTTTTTTAACTTTGTGAGTATGGTAGGGTAGGTCTAAATGGATACATGGTCAACATGATTATATTTTTTATTGTTAACTTTCATATGATTTATTTTATGGTTGATATATAGTTCACATGAATATATTTATGATATTTATTATTGACAATGATGTATGGTTGACTTTGGTTGTCTACGGTGGACTTTAGTTAGCTATAAGTGGCTACGGTAATATATTATTAACTATGATTAACATCACTTGAATGTGATTTACCATTGTTGATTTTGGTTTGTTATGGTTAACCATGGTTTTTTAGTGGTTGAAGAAATGTGATTATGAACTAATTTAACTGACTTTTATTGATTATCCTCAAAGGTGGTTGACTACAATGCATTATGGTTGGAAATTGAGGTCTAAATTGATTTTAGATTACAGCCAACACAACAAATACTAAAGGTCCCTAACATGGAAGCGGGTTTCTTGGTGTGCATTGGCGCATCCAAGGAAGGCTTAGGTGAAGCCTTGATGAAAGACGGTCGAGTGATCGCTTACATCTAGAGAAAGTTGAGAAGGCATGAAGAGAACTATGCAACGCACGATTTGGAGTTGTTAGCCATTGTTTATGGCTTGGGAGTTTGGAGACACTACCTTATTGGATAGAAATTTGAACTAAAAATGGACCATTGTGGACTACAACACATCTTTACACAAATTAGCTTGAACGTGCAACAACGAAGTTGGTTGGAATAGCTTAGTGAGTACGATTTCAAGATTACTTACATAAAGGGAACAGTGAAAAGAGTGGCATATGCATTGAGTTGGAGACCCCACATCATTTCGGTGATGACACTTCAAAAGAATATATATTAAATATTCCAACCTTACAGTGCAACAATGACTGCTATAAAGAGGTCAAGGATTTTATCGGAAAGAACAAAATGATGGTACCAAAATTTGAAGGGTTTACTATGGACGATGATGAACTTTTGAGATTTAAAAGTCAAATTTATGTACTGCCCAACGACTTGTTGAGGAGTTTAATACTAAATGAGGTTCATAGAGCAGTGTACATGGCCCATCCTGGAGTCACGAAGATGAGGGTAGACCTTAAACCATTATTCTTCTAGAAAGGAATGAAGGCCGACATAATCAACTACTTGGCAATATGTATAGAATGTCAGCAGGTGAAGGTTGAACATAGACATCTGGTAGGATTACTACAACCACACATTATTCTGAAATTGAAATGGGAGGTTATTTTGATGGATTTCATTGTGGGATTGCCACTGACAGCAAGGAGACACGACTCGATTTTTGTGGTAGTCGACACTCTGACGAAGAGTGCTCATTTTATTCCTGTGCACACAACGTATTAGGCACCTGACATAGATAGAGTTTTCATCAGTGATATTGTGAGGCTACATGGCATCCCTAAGAGGATTATATTTGATAGAGGATTGATGTTTACTAAATGATTTGGACTAGTTTCCAAGAGGCCTTGGGAACCCAACTTAACTTTAGTATAGCATATCACCCAGAGACAGACGAGAATATCGAATGAACAAACCAAATCTTGGAGGACATGTGGTGTATGTATGTTATGGTCCAAAATAAACATTGGGAATAATTCTTGCCACTGGTGGAATTTGCATATAACAACAGTTATCGAAGCACCATTAAGATGGTTTCTTTTGATTTTATTTACGGGCAACCGTGTCAGATGCCTTTGAGTTGGGATCGGCTTGAGGATAGGGTCCTAGTGGGACCAAAAGTGATCCAAGAAATGGAATATCAAATGCAAAAAATAAGACAAGGGATCAAAAAAGTGCAGGATCGACAAAAGAGTTATGGAAATGCGCACTGTGTCGACCGTAGTTATGAATTCGGTGATCGAGTCTTCTTGCGGGTGAAAGCGCATAAGAGTTTGATCAAATTTGGAAAGGGTGTTAAACTCTCTCCTAGGTTTGTGGGACCTTTCAAGATTGTGGAAAGGAAGGGGTCATGGCATATCAACTAGCCCTACCTGATTCTTGAGGTGTATGCATGATGTTTTTAATGTTTCTGTTTTGAGAAATTATATTAGTGATCCTACACATGTTATTGGCTTGAGTTACTCGTAGGTATCTGATGAGGGTGTGCTCACAGTGGAGCCAATTTTCCTTCTGGTCCATCACACTCGATATTTTTGATTTCGAACAGTAGATCAGGTCAAAGTCCAATCAGATAACTAAAGTCTGCACTTGGCAACCTGGGAGGACACATATGATATCCCCCAACAGTTTCCATTTTTGTTTGATATATAGACTTATGATACTATGTTGTAGGTGAATCCCCCTGTGAACAAGTGGATTCCCTCTTGGTCTCTAGACTCCTAAGGCCAAGACAGAAAAGTGCTTAACATGGACACTGACTTCCTTTTGGATCTAGTCAAGATAATAAATGAAAGAGAAGCAGAAATATATGTACCTTATTAGCGACGTTTGTCCTTGCAAAGTCTTGGCTGAGCTTCGATCATGAGCTCCCTAATAGGCCTTGTAAACAAACAAAGGTACAAAAGACTTCCTACTCTACTGAGATTATCTCAAACATAGATCCATCCATTGCAGACAAACTCATGTGGAACAACCATCAATTTGAAAGAAATAGCCCAAGTATTGATTATTAATGAGAACAAGTAAAAGTACTTACAATCCTTTGAATGAAGGTGCAATAGAATCTTCTAGTTCTCCTTGTCCAACCCCTTTTGCTCAAATAATCTCCACTAATTGCTTTGATGACATCTGACTCATGAGATCATAAGTTTGATGTAAATATAAATATCCATTGTCAATACCTTCTTGTGAGATCATAAGTTAGGTATAATTCTTAATCTTCCTTGTGCCTTTCACCATGAGAAGGCCTCCTTATATAAACTTGGAGAGGTCCAACCACTTGAGATATATTTGGGATAAGTTGAGGATTCCTCTCCTTCAGTTGAGGATCTCCTCTAAGATCATGCCTTGACCATCTATTCGAATCCAACCACCTTCAGGAATTGAGGGATTCTTCCCTCATTTGCCTCAAAAAACCCAAATTTTTCTCAAAAAAGGGTAGCGCTCCCCCAAAAGGGTGCGCAGGGTGCTCAAGAACTCCCCCAAAGAGACTCAGGGAGTGCTATCACTCCCTGATAGTGGGTAGGGTAGCGCTCCTCTCCAAAATTAAGTTTTGAGTGGTTTTTGTAATGGCAAAAGGCTTGTACTTCCTATCAAGTGATTTCTCTTCTTCGAAACTAACCTTAGAGGTGTCTTAAGTTTCTTTGTGATGTTGTTAGAGGCATGACATAGGAAAGATGGAAATATGATGTTTGTGACACATGCAACACTTATAGTAAATATGCGACACTTGTGAACAAGGTGCGACACTTACAACACTCATAATGACGACACTTGTGACACTATTGAAGTGAGTAATTTTGAGGTGTAACAGATTTCCCCCCAAAGTACGAAGTTAGAAGATGATGATGACTGAAGTGCTTTGTAGACTTTTTTGAGCAAGGGTATGGACGTAGAGAAACTAGAAAAATCTATAGACAGTCATCAAACAAATATTATGACATGTTTCAAACCCAAGGCAGGCATACCTATGCTTGAGTGATAAAGACTTTTTAGGTATGGCAAGCATAAAATACACTGCGGATCCATAATTATATTGAAAAAAGGTATAGACACTGAAAATACAATGTGGATCTATTCTCCTATGACCTTAACTGATCGTAGCCATGAAGAATACACAGTGGATCTACGAGACGACAAGACATAGCCATGACCAATACAAAGTGGATCTATGTAATAGTATATGTGTCATAGTTCAAAAGAACTGCTTCGCAACCTGGGAAAAGTATACATAAGAGTGAAAACTCAAACCAGGGTCTTCTTACCGATATCGATGTAGTACGAATCTAACCATGTGAATAGATGTCCTGATGTCGAACATGGCAAAAACCACTTGATTACCAGTCAATGATGTAAATTGTTAACAAGCGCGAGGGAGATCACCATTGATGTCAATGATTCCCAATGTACTCTAGTACATTCCAACGAATGTGAATGGATGAGTTGAAGTCGAACATCCATGGAATCAATCAATAAGGGGTCAATGGTGTAAACCCACTGTCGAACATGAGGAGGCCTACCATTCAGGCATGCAGGTCCCAAGGTACTAACTGGTTTCTAAGTCTAGTTCCTGGATAATGTGTTGAAGTCAATAGAAATAGACTCATCGAAGGAGGGCCTTGATGTATCCCCCATTAATGACATGAAACTGACACAAATATGTAATTGGTAGATCAAATGAACATGGACTGACATGGGTATTGAAACAAGATATTTGTGATGGCTGACTCTTGAGGCAGATAATTCCCTTGAACACTAAGGCACAACAACAGAAACGTGACATGGACCAAAACTTTATAATGCAGTGGATGTTGTGACTTTCGTCAAGTGACCCAAAGGACTAAAGGAAACTCAGAGGAATAGCTCAGTGTAGAGGTTTAGCGGATTAAAATGTGTGCAAAGACAAAGTGTAATGTTCAAGGGCGACTGTAAGAGTTACTGGTAGTGTTCTCAAAAAACTACTTGGCTTTCTTCTTTCAATTTTTCCCCCATCTAGATAGATGAGCACCTCTTTTTAATTTAATGAGCTCAAGGAGGGTAACAGATGCTCGATATGACTCACCTTCGGTAAGTCCCTCTTCCTTTGTTTAATGAATTGGAAGAAGTAAGGGTTCGATCCCATATGGGCCCTTCAATGTATGATCGTTTAATGAGTTCATAGAAGGTAAACTCAGTGGTTTTTCATATTTAGAGAGTCTAAAAACAACTTAAAGATGACTCCAATGTTTTCCTTTTTCGTAATGTTATTCTCGCAAGGTCGAAAAAGAGATAAATTATCACTTGAAAGACGCCCTTTCAAACCTTTTAACGAGTGGGAAAGGAACCAAGATCACTCGGCAATATTTTCATGTTTAGAGAGTCTGGAAAGAGCTCAAAGAAGACTCCAAGGGGTTCCTTTTTTGTATATCCATGCGAGTCCGAAAAAGTGATAAAAGTCTACTCGGTTAC
Organism: Picea glauca; assembly: GCA_000966675.3. Classification (NCBI taxonomy): domain Eukaryota; kingdom Viridiplantae; phylum Streptophyta; class Pinopsida; order Pinales; family Pinaceae; genus Picea; species Picea glauca. Next base: position 225,465 of record JZKD02S1642241.1, read on the forward strand.
ATTCTCATGTTTTTTTTAGCACGAGAAAGAACAAAGACAAAGCTTGGTATGCCCCCATATTGAAAGCTAGTGGCTTAACTACAGAATTATCATCAAAGGCTAGAGAGATGCCCTCCAAGCTTCAATTCATTCACAGACTTTGAGGTTGTCACAAATTTCTCTACTAGATGGAGAAAAAGGATAAGAGTGGATGAAAAGAAGGTTCAAGAGAGGTGACTGTTTCATTTTTTAACGAGCTTGACACAGAAAAAGAAATATGCTCAGAGCTCCACGTTCAATCCCCGGATTGTTGTTTCATTTTTTAACGAGCTTGCTACAGAGAGGAAAACTATGCTCAAATCTTTTCTTTCATTTTTTAATGAGCTTTCCATAGAGAAGAGAAAACTATGCTCGTTACAAACTCTCCAAGGTTAAGGATACAGCCTGTAACCTTGCCTCCAACCTTTTGTTTTGCTCCCAAGGCCATCTCTATGAAGATATACTCATCATGTTTGATTGCCTTTACCTTAATCATTTTTAGCACTACACCAGAAATGAAACTCTCGGTAGCACCAGGATCTATCAAAATACGAAGGGTCTGGTCAGCAATAGTACCTTTCGTCTCAAGCAGAGTCGATTGATGCTCTGCGTGGCGGTTATTCACCATTGCATGAATTTGATGGGTCGTGCCCATATCTCCCATGATAGCGGGTCCAGCTAATTTGGATGCTCTAGTTCTCTCCACAAGGTAGTCATGCTGGTAGTGTGGCTCCCTACACGTCCAACACCCCTAGGTCGGCCCAGTAGTACTGGTACCCGAAGTAGAACATGACGGCCCACTGGCCTGGAATCCTGGTCTGTTCTATTGAACAGGCCTATACTGCTGCTATTGCAGTTGATGCTGCTGTTGATGTTGTGGTCCCTGATAAGGTGTCCACTATTGAGGTGTAGGTCATCCAGGTTTAGTGAAACTGGATCCCCTCTGGAAGCCACGATATCTAGACGTATGTTTGGCTAGTGTTTGATGCCGCTGTGCACCAGATGACCCCTGCCCTGCTGGTCTTGCTGGAGTCCTGGTCTGACCCTCGCTGATAAGCTCCTTCTCTACAATGAGGGCCTTCTGGATGACATCATGCAAGTTTTGAGGCATCAAAATCCTAACCTTTGCATGTATGTTTCCATTAAGGACGAACACGAACCTGTTGACCTTAAGTTTCTTAGTGTTAAAATGCAGAGCATACTGGAGCAACTCCATAAAATGGGCCTCGTACTCAGGCACCGTACAAGTTCCCTATCATAAGGCGTTGAACTCATTGAGTTGACACTCAATCAACTCCTCTGATAGGTATCTCTCTCGGAACCGTTCCTCGAACAGTTCCCATGACACGTCTTCGACGACCATGTTCAGCTATAGTAGGAGCATATTCCACCAAAGAAGAATGCTTCCTTTTAGTTGGAAGACCGCCATGTGGACCTTAATGTTGGAGGTATAATCGCGAAGTGCAAGGCACATTTCCATATTCTCCAACCATGCCTCAGCGGCTACGCCATCTGGGGCACCAAAGAACTCAGGAAATTTGACCTTCTCGAGCTCCTGATGAATGCTACCAGTACTAACCAGAGCGCACAGTGTACCCTCAGGGGGTGCCGATGCTCTGGCCTCATCTCTATCCAAATGGCTAATCAGTGCCTCAAACATGCGCTAAAAAGATCTCATCATTTCTACCACATCACCAACAACTATCTTCTCCTGCCTGACAACATGTTCGTCTCCCTGGGGGTTAGATCCCTCAGGCATGGATGCTACTGGAGGTGTCGCACCTCCTCCCCTAGCACACCATCATCTGCCTCCGCAGTGTCCTCTAACCATGATTACCTACACGCATATAAGTCAACTTAATTAGCAACATTATAATAAAATCATATCAACGAAAGTCATAGCAATCCCTAGTCGTGGGTTGAACCTGGCTCTGATACCATATGTAACGACCCCATCATTATGACTAAGTGAAGCTATAATGTTGTTGACTTGGCTAGTCTGGGAAACGCTGCTAATGTGTGTGTGGGATCAAAGGTTTACAACATATAAATGATCATACAAATAATAAATGGGACAAAGGACTGCAAGTTTGTATTATGATATCTCTATGGATTACAAAATGGCTGAATGCAGCTAAATAACTACAATACTCAACTAGATCAACATACAAAGGATCTTATCCGAGAAATAAGCAAGTAAGGATGAATAAAATAACAACACTTGGCTAGATCAAAAGACAAAAGGATCTTAGTCGGAATACAAATAAGCAACTAAAAGATAATACCTAAAATACGGGAGCACTGTAGAATCATTGAAGATTGATGGAAGACCTGGATGATCTTCCCGGTGACTAGGGTGTGTCTTTCAACACCGAAATCATCCAACTCGTGTCTTCCTCCTGGAATACACTGAACTATCTCTCCTAAGATGCGCCTCTTCTCCTCAATGACAAGTCATAATCTGCATAATGATGAATTAGGTCGCTGACCCTTCCTTTATAGCTTTCCAAAACCCTAAATCATGCTGAAACCATAAATCACTGTTGAAACCCTAGTTCACTGTTGATTTCTATTTTTAGCTCATAATGACTTAAAAGTGTTGTTAACATTTGTTAGCTCAATGTCACTTTCGGAATATAACACCTGTGGCTAGAGTGACCTCTAGTAACCCTGTTTACCCCTCTTTGTCCTTGGTTATAGTCTAATGGGGTGGTTTAGACCATTAAGCCTCCTTTTCTGGAGCTCCTACTTGGAAAGGGACATTACAGTCCTCCCTTCCTGAAACTGCTTGTCCTTAAGCAATACCAGTCCAAGGTGCTACAACACCTACTCGCTCTCCCAAGTAGTGTCCTCTACTGGAAGCCCTCTCCATCTGATCAAACACTCTCTAATGACCCTTCTCCTTAGTTTCCTCTCCCGGAACTCCAAAGCCTCCTCCGGAACTAACTCCAATTGTCCCTCCTCATCGAATGGGGGAATCTCCTTTGATGTGTTAATGAATTGTCCCACTTCCTTTTTGAGGCAAGACACATGGAACACATTATCAATCTTTCTCCCCTCTGGAAAATCTAGCTCGTAAGCAACCTTGCCTACTCGATGCATGATCCTATAAGGACCATAAAATATGGGCTTCAGCTTCTCAGCTCCACTCTCCTTCAGAGATGATTGTCTGTAGAGTTGGAGTCTCAAGAAAACCAAATCTCCAACCTCAAAGATATGCTCTATCCTGTGACTATCTGCGCTTATCTTCTATCGGTTTTGCGCCATCTGCAGGTTCTCTTTCAACAATTTGAGAATCTCCTAACTCTCTATGATCCAATCCTCGGCCATGGGAGATTTTCTCTCCCCGAAGACCAATTCTACCAAAGTGGGAGCATCATATCCATACAATGCTCGGAAGGGGGTCATACCAATGGACATGTGGAAGGTGGTGTTGTAGTAATGTTCCCCTAAATGTAACCACTTTACCCACATTCTTTGTTGTCCTACTACATAGTTCCTCAAATACCCTTCAACCCACTTGTTGACAATATCAGTGTGCCCATATGTCTGAGGGTAATAGCTGGTGCTAGGTGTCAACTCTGTCCCCACCATCCAAAACAACTCTCTCCAAAATGTCCCTATGAACCGATTGTCCCTGTCACTAATGATGTTCTTCAGAAACCCATGAAGTCTGAAGACCTCCCTGAAGAAAAGCTCGGCTACCTGAACTACATTATACTCTGTCAGTATGGCGTAGAAGTGAGAAAAATTGGTCAATATGTCGACCACTACATAGATATAGTCCTTACCCTGGACCTTGGGTAGACCGATGATGAAGTCCATAGATATACTCTCCCATTTCTACTCTGCAATGGGGAGTGGCTGAAGTAGCCTTGCAGAAAGAACATGCTCTGACATGTTCTGCTGGCAAGTCACACACTCACTGATGTGTCTCATAACATCTTGTTTGAGGCCCTTCCATGAGAACCTCTCTCTAATCTGTCTGTAGGTTTTCAAAAACCCTTGATGGCCTGCTAGAGGTGAATCATGAACTACGGTGAGGATTTTCTTCTTAAGCCCTGAATCTGGCACCAATTAAACTCTATCCTTGTAAAATATGACATCCTCAATGACCCTATACCGGTCATATTGTATCTACCCATCCATCACCTCACAAGCAAACTTGTTCTTGGAATATTCCACTAACAAGTGGGATTTCCAATCTACTGAAAGCTCCATCAAGGAACATGTCGCAGGTCTCCTTGATAGTGCATCAGCCACAATGTTCTTCTTCCACTTGACATACTCTATGTCAAATTCAAATGCCTATACCTTCGTCACCCATTTCTGTTGGTGCTCACTAAGGTCCTTCTGCTCAAGGAAATACTTCAAACTATTGTGATCGGTCTTGACCATGAATTTGTTGCCCACCAAATATTGTCTGAACTTTTTCAAGACATGCATGATTGCCAACATTTCCTTTTCATAAATGCAGTACAACCTCTCAGGTTGAATAAGCTTACATTTCTCAAATACAATGGGGTGTCCTCCCTGCATCAAAATTGCACTGATCCCTTTGCCGAATGCATCACATTCTAGTACAAATGGCAACATGAAGTCTAGTAGTGCCAACACTGGAAAAGTGCCCATGACTTATTTCATGTGATCAAAGGCTTCCTGTGATTTCTCGGTCCATATGAAGGCCCCATGCTTGGTAAGGTCTGTCATTGGTGCTCCAAGCTGAGAAAAACCCTGGACGAACTCACTGTAATAGTTGCAAAGCCAGAAGAAGCTCCTCAATTCTGTCACATTCTTGGGCATCGACCAATCCAAAATGGCCCTGATCTTCTCTTGGTGCACCTGTATCCCCTGTGCACTGATGATGTGGCCTAAGTAAAGCATCTCTGTCATAACGAACTCACACTTGGACTTTTTGGCATATAATGACTATGCCTCCATGATGCTCAATACCTCATCCAGGTGCCTCATATGCTCTTGCAATGACCGACTATAGATCAAGATGTCGTCAAAAAAAAACCAAGACTGATTTCCTTAATTGATCCCTGAATATATGGTTCATGCAAGACTGGAATGTAGTGGGTGCATTGGTTATCCCAAATGGCATAACCAGGAACTCGAAGTGTCCAAAATGACATCGAAATGTCATATTTTCTATGTCCTACTCTTGGATTATGATCTAGTGATATCCAGAGCATAGATCAATTTTTGAGAAGAAAATGGCCCCATGTAGCTCATCCATCAACTCGTCAATGCATGGGACAGGGTACCGGTTTTTGACGGTTTTTTTTTTCAAGGCTCGGTAATCAATGCATATCCTCATGGTGCCATTCTTCTTCAGAACTAAGACAACTAAAGAAGCAAATGGGTTGATGCTCGGTCTGATGTGTCCCATTTCCAACAATTCCTTGATTTCCTTCTCTATCTCATCCTTGAACCTCCTAGGATAACGATAGGGGGGGGTGATAATAGGTTTGGTCCCCTCCTATAACTCAATGGTGTGCTCAAACCTGTTGTCAGTTGTCTCCCTAGTGGGATTGCCTCAAAGACTTGTTCATGTCATCAAAATGAATTCTTGATCTCCGTGTGGTATTGTTGTCGATCTTTTGAATCCTTTTGAATAGTGATCAAGCATTCTATGGCATATGCTACCTCCCCATGTCTGAATATCCTCTCTATCCCCTTGGCTGAAATTGTCCTAGGTGATTCTGTCGACATACCTCTTAGAACAACCTTCTTCCCATCCTGATCGTTGATTGCCATTTCCAAGGTTTGGTAGTTGGTAGTGATTTTTCACAAGGTAATCGTCCACTGAACTCCTAACACCACATCTGTGTCCGATAGGTCAACCACATAAAATGTGTCTCTCACTATGTAGTTGCCTAACTTTGTCTCTAAGTTTGGAATTTTGTCTCGACACTCCACTATGTGGCCATCTGCTACCGCAACATCAAACCCCTCAAACTCCTCCATCTGAAGTGCCCGTCTTGATACTAGTGAAGCATCGATGAAGTTGTGGGTGGCCCCACCATCTATCAGGGTGATTGCCCATTTCCCTTGAATAATCCCTCTGATATGGAGGGTATCATACCTGGGAACACGGGAAAGGGTCGCTATGACTCCTCCCTTTGTTGGTTTCCTCCTATTAGCCTGCTCTGGCAGTTGTGGGACTACTAGAGGATGGGCTCTTGCTGGTGTCGGTGGTCTACGGGGAAGCTACTCCTCTACTGGTGCTAACTACTCTTCTGAACTAGTGGATCCACTATCCTTCTCCTCCTCCTCACTGTCCACGCTATCTGCTGCTACCTCAATATAATGAATCTCTCCCTTTCCCATGCACCTGTGGCCTGGGACCCAAGGATCTCTGCAGTTGAAGAAAAGATTCTTCCTCATAAGCTCTCGCCTAGTCTCATCATCCAACTTCTCCTTTCCCTTCCATTCTCTCTGGAATGGCTTCTTGTCTTGATCCCTCTTGGGCACAAATGGTTTGAAGAAAGTTTTAGTCTTTGGCACTGAGTCTGCCAAATATCGAGTGCGAAGGATGGAATCTTGCAAAGTGGGAGGCCTGTATGCCTTCACCCATCCTCTCAAAGGCCTTGTGAGTCCTTCTGTGAATAGCATGATCAACCTGGGTTTTGATATATCTGTCACTACCATAGCTACCCGCTGAAACTCTGTGATGAACACCTCTGTTGTGCCAGTTTGTCTCAACTGGGCTAGATCCCTGAAGTGTATCTCGAGATCCTTCCTGTCAAACCTATCCATGAGCCTATCTATAAACTCCCTATAGGAGGTGATGCGACTATGACCCAATGTCATTATTCCATGATACCACCACTCGTGTGCCTCACCCTCCAAGTGTAAGGTCTCAAAACTGATGGCCTCTGTCGCGGTCATCTGGTTGATCTTGTAATATGTTTCTAGCTTCTATACCCAAGCTCTGGCATTGTATTTGGATGATCCGTTGAAAGAAGAGATGGTGAGTTTCCCAACTTTTCACATGAAATCAAGGTTATGCCACTGCTACTATTGTGTTCCTCCCCTCTGCAACTCTCTGGGGCGGTTCCTGATTCTGAGTCCACAGTACTCGACTAAGGTCATGTCCTGATGGAAGTCATGACCCAATGCTACGTACTCCCTCCTATACTCTGCAAGGTCGCCGACATGAGAGGGTGGCCTCTGTACTATTGGTGGCGGTGCTGCTACCGGGGGTGCCCTCTGTAAACTGGGAAGCAAGGGTCTGGGAATCCTACTCGCAGAGGTGTATGTGCAAGAGGGTGACTAGGGTCTATTGCCTACTCCCGAGTTTTCCTGTGCTACATGCAGGACTTGTGTATCTGGGGTGCCCACTCTAGCCAATCTATCAACTACCTGGGCCAAGGACTGAGACATGGTCTGTTGACTAGCTAACATACCATTGATAATCGACATGAAATATGCCTCTAGATTTACATGGGATTTTCCACTACCCTCTCGTCGCTCACATCTGTCTCCTAGCATCCTCTCTGCCTCGCGCTCAACCTCGCGCTCTTCCCTTCTCTCTGCTTCTCTGTGTGCCTCTTCCTCTTCCTCTTCCTTTGAGCTAAAAGGAAAAGGGGGAAAATAAGGCCTATGCCTTCTTTCTTGATGCCTATTGTAAGTGACATATTCGTCACCTATGTGTTCATGGCCCTCTAGGTTTTCTGCTGCACTCATTGTCTTTGGTTACAGGCTGGCAGGACTAAAGCTCTGATACCACTGTAATGTTCCTGACTTGGCTTGTCTGGGAAACACTACTAATGTTTGTGTAGGATCAAAGGTTTACAACATATAAATGATCATACAAATAATAAATGTGACAAAGGACTGCAAGTTTGTATTATGATATCTCTGTGGATTACAAAATGGCCGAATGCGACTTAATAACTAAAAACACTCGACTAGATCAACAAACAAAGGATCTTAGTCAAAAAATAATCAATTGTGGCTGAATAAAAGAACAACACTCAGCTAGATCAAAAGACAAAAAGATCTTAGCCAGAATACAAATAAGCAACTAAAAGATAATGCCCAGAATATGGGAGCATTGCAGAATCAATGAAGATTGATGGAAGACTTGGATGATCTTCCCGGTGACTAGGGTGTGTCTTTCAACATCGAAATCAACCAATTGGTGTCGTCCTCCTAGAATACACTGACCTATCTCTCCTGAGATGTGCCTCTTCTCCTCAATGACGAGTCATAATCTGCATAATGATGAATTAGGTCGCTGACCCTTCCTTTATATCTTTCCAAAACCCTAAATCATGCTAAAACCCTAAATCACTGTTGAAACCCTAATTCACTATTGACTTCTATTTTTAGCTCATAATGACTTAAAAGCGTTGTTAACCTTTATTAGCTAAATGTCGCTTTCCGAATATAACACCTGTGACTAGAGTGACCTCTAGTAACCCTGTTTACCCCTCTTTGGCCCTGGCTATAGTCTAACGGGGTGGTTTAGACCATTGAGCCTCCTTTTTTGGAGCTCCTACTTAGAAAGGGACATTACAGAAGTAGAAGTGATTTTTTTTTTTTTGTTTGAAAGTCAAGAGGTGTCGACAACAATAGTTAACCACCCACTAACAATGAATGCAAGCACGCAGTCCAAGCAACAGGCTACTATGACTCCCCGCACTGGCCCAAGAGCAACTGGGAGAAACTTGCGTAGAAAACAAGGAGAAAATGACTACCTGCCCGACGCAAACAAGACACGCCTACAAGCTTAAGGGAAACATCCCTTCTCAACACAATGACCTTGACGAACAAGACCAAAACCTCAAGGCATGCGAACCAAACGCATGAAGGCATTCCTCACATGCACCTAAAGCAACTTGCCACACTCGTCCACACTCACTCGGAATGCACCAACTTTGACCAAGTTCTCGATCATCATTATCCCATGGGGCGCCCCATGATCCCCTCATCAGAATCATGCCATCCACAGGTGATAGACACGTCAATAACCCCAACACATCACATCCTATCTGGACCAAGGACTCTAGATAAATTTGATGCGCTAGAAACTGAATACTGAGAGGAAAAGCACACCCAACCCCAACAACAGGTCAACGAGACACGAGAGGATGAATACGAGGGAAGACACAAGCCAAAACATGACAATGTCAATGACCCAACCATTCATCCAATCTAATCTAGTCAATGATTACAATCCTTTTTAACAATGGTTACCATTCAATAGGGGCACATCTAATTTACAATTAGTCATTAATGCACCCTCTAAATTAATGTTAATTACAGTCAATTTAGAACGTCTAAATAACTGATACTAGATCTATAAATGATAAATACAATGTATCCTCAATTATAGATCAAATTATAAAGTCTAGAATTTGCAATTTAGTCATTACTTACCAATCAAATTTTAATCATTATTACAATCCATTTGGGCAATTCTAAATTAATCCAAATCTCAATCTACTAGCCATTAACATTAACTAAAATAATGTAGAATGATACTATTAAACATTGATGCACAAATTAATTTGAACATGTCATCTAATTCTAAATTAATCCAAATCTCAATCTACTATCCATTAACATGAAATAACAACATTAACTATATTAATGTAGAATTCTACCATTAAACACTTATGAACAATTTAATCTCAACATGTCGTCTAGCTATATTAACTGAACAAAAAATGACAAGATGTCAATAAAATTAAAGAAATTTGCTGGGACAAGACAAGGTCTTTAAAGAAAGGCAATTTCCAAGTTGTTGGTTAGTTGTACAAGGCAGGTACCCAAATTAGGTAAAGCAGTCTAGTCACATGGTGCATGCAATTAATATAGGGAAGACTAAGCTAAACACATCACACAAAGGGTTGTCCACTAACTAGGGGCAGTATCGATGCTGGCGTCCCATCCATATTTACTGCCAAATGTACTGTCAAAGGTAAATACTTACGGTGAGATCCTCATGAAGTCGCTACACAACATTGATAGCACTACTCGCTTACATTAAGATGATAGCCATTTTAGGAATTTTGCATAACACGCATCCAATGAAAATCGCCACCATTCAAGCGTGCACCCACCCAACATGTAATTCATAACCCAACATGCAGGCACACAAAAGAGAAAACGCAGGAGGGTAGCTCATATTGACGTAGGAAAAAAGTAAAAATGCAGAGCATAAATCGTGGAATAATGCAGTCTTAAAATTCTGTAGCTCCGATCCGTAAATGGAAATCGACGCACTGTCGATCACATTCACACCAATTGGTTTCATAATGTGCATAGAGTATGTCGGTTTCATTACAACAATTACAAGTTACAGTTGCAGAGGAATTTGGTATTCCATAACACTATCTGAGTAAATGGTATTCCATCAAGCAGAGCAGTTGGTATTACAGCAAGGTCGTGGTTACCAAAAGCAACAGTAATTACAACGTAGGAAGACATAATTGAATTATAAATAATTGTAATATTAATTACAACGCTTTCAATGCAGGAATGGACAATTACGATTTTGCTGGCTTAAGAAACATATAACAAGGCCCTACTTATAAATTGAGCATGTAATAAAAATGCCAACCAAAATTATGAAACATTCGCTGTGCACATCCTAAGATCCTGACTAGAACACCACAATCATTGGGCATAATCTACACCCTTCCATTCACATGGCCAGTCTCAAAACCACGGACATCATGACACTAAAATAAGAAGTGGAAATATAAGGAAATATCACAATACCATTAACTTAGCAAGGAAAAACAATGACACTAATAGTTACTCGATAAAGGCGAAGTGGCAGACGCACAATAATCAAAGTCGGGCAATTTTCTAATGATAATCGCAATCAATGGGGTGGTATCCCAGTCAAAATTAAGTGAGGTCTGAGGGGAAAACATTGACTGCAAGCAGATAAGATCGATCGCTGTTGACACCGATTAAAATAGTAGTAAAAATTTGTTCTCAATATATAATGAAATCCGATAAGTTCTGAGTCAAGAAGTAGGAAAAACAAATAACAAAAACAATGTCAGAAGGTTGATCGAAGTCTCCAGTAAACAAGAAAAATAAAGATTTTGTCATACAATCTCTCACCGCCAATAAATGATTCCAATTCACAGTCATGATTATATATATATATATATATATTTAAAACAACACCTTAATCCAAATGAACAGTGTTGAGAATTCTCCTTTAATAGTTGGGAACTGTCAATGAAATGTCGGAGGATAAAATATAAACAATACACAAAGGGTAACTATTCAAAAGAAGATCAATAAAGGAAGAAAAATTTAGTCACAAGAAGCGTAAAACCAATTGCTCATCCATGAGCCAATCAATGCAGAAAATCCTATCACAAGAACGTGCAATGACCATCACTCAACCATGAGCAATCAATAGGGTAGATGGTGGGAAATAACGTCCTTCGCTCACCATCCTCACACAGAAAAGCAGGGCATTGAGATCCATAGGTCTATTAACACTGAAACGACGACCATAGATCAGGCTCCTGGCCGACTGCTCAGGCGAGGACTAATGAGCTAGGGGCGAAGGGAAAAGCGACCAATATGGTCACAATGAACACCACAGGGCGGTCAAGACATGCAAATAATGAAGTCCATGGGAGTCAATCATTCATCGGGCTAGGCTATGAAAGAAATACAGTCATCAATCTAAACATTCAGTTTACTTACTCCATTAAACATGCAGATCCAAGCATAAATTCTACAACATTCTACCATACTAAAATAAAGAGAGTGTATCGTTGCGTAATCACCCACGCGCTCTGTGCAACTCTCGCTTGTCGATCGACGAGACTTCACCGGTACCTCCCAGCCAATGCTAGGGGTACTCTTCTTCCCCGTTACCCCCCCCAGAGCTGCAAAGGGGCCAACCACACTATCCATAGATTTAGCTAGCTCCCAGCTCACCTCGCAAGGCCGAGCTACCACTCCTCACCGAGATAGGTATCCCAACTCCCACAAGCTAAGTCAATCAAGTAGAGATTTCTGTAACGTAATGTTACGCAATAGAAAAATGATCCTTCATCCTTCTCCTCCCTTCATTATATAGAGTTTTGAAGTCCTTTACTTTCCTAAATTCTCATTTAATTAAGATTTTTTTTTAAATTAAATCCTAAAATTTCCTCCCCGTACAAGTGTCGCCCATCCCCTTCATTCCTCCACAATTTAATTTCTTTAATTAATTAATTTCCCTTATTTCTCTCACCCACCTAGTGTCACTTCTAGGTGTCCCCAAATTCTCTTACAGGGTTTAATGACTTTCCCCATTATCAATTTGTTAGTTCAGTTTTAAATTAGAAAGATCTTAATGGTAGATACCTTACTAAGTTTGACTTTCTGCTTTTTCCCTTGGGTTTCCCTTTTCTTCTTATGTTTCCCTCTTTTCCTAGTTTCCTAAATATTTTAGATTTCCCTCTTTCCTCTTTTCATTTAAGACTCAAATTCGCAGGTGTAGAATTTAACCCCCTTTTTCCTTTTTCACTTTTTAGTTAATAATTTTAAATTATCAAAAATAATAAAACAATTATTTCCCCCTTTTTAAAATTTTACGGTAACATATTTTTACAAATCATTTAAATTGTTTACCCCCTTATTATTACAAGATTTAACGAAGAGTATAATTATTATTTATGTTGTTTTTATTTTTAAATATATATATATATAGATATAGATATAGATAAAACTTTACCACTAGCATAATTTAGACCTAGACTTTAAATTTTCATACCGGGGAACATTTTATTAGGGAATTTGTTTTTAAAAATTCTTAACATGTTATTCGTCCTAAGGCCATCTAGGTTCATTCATCTATCATCAACAATGCGACATGCCCTCCAGGATGCACTAGGTGCTCCAAGGGTGCCATTCGCTTTAATATGTTTCCCTTGGGCGATGTGCCCTTCAGGATGTACTACTTGCTCCAAGGGTGTCACTCACCTCTCTCCATTTTTCTTGCGTGACGTGCCCTTCAGGACACACCACATGCTCCAAGGGTGCCAGTTGCTTCTTGACTGACTTGGAAGATATAAAAAACTCCTCGAGTCAATACTCTCCCAAGTGAACTTATAGGAGACCAAGTGCCTCTAAGGAATAAGGCCCCCACCTTATTGCACGCCACTTAGCATCATCATGAGCGACTGTTGTAGTCTTCCCTCACGACATCGTGGGTCCTCTCGAACTAGGTAAACATTAACCTACAGTTCGAGCCACAACGAGAGTGCTAGTAGGCTGTGGCAGGGCTGTTGTCCACACCTCTCCCTCAACATCTCTGATAGTCGTGCGTGACCACTTTACTCCACATGTGAGTCTGGTTGGCAAGTTATCGTCAGCCTGCATCATCAACGAATCATGTTAGAAATATCCATAATCATATCATCTAATCAGATGCACTAATATCACAATAAAACAATCAAACCCCAATGGTACACTCCCCGACTCGATCCAGAGTCCAAGGGGTTCCATAGATGCCTCTGCATCCTTGAGGTCCAAAATCTTACAAACTCAGTAAAACCGAGTCAATAGCACCTGTCTACGTCAAAGCAGTAAAACAACATGTCACCAACTCATAACGACTCATAATGAAAATCAAATGTTTTAATAACATAATAATCCGGATCACTTGCGAGCAAGTATCCTCAAAGAATAAGTTCGCTCAATGCGTCAGAGCGGGAGAGGATGTTACAGTGGAATGTAGTGATTGATCATTAATAAGTAATTAATTATGACCGGAAATACCCGGTTTGTTTTTTTAATGTACTAATAATATTAGTGATCGATTGATAATTAATACTTAATTAAATATAACCGGAAGAACCTGATTAAATATTAATTAGTATTTTTTTAATAGAAAGCAACAAGTGGAATCTAGTAATAATATTACTAATTGATTTTTAATAAGTAATTAATTATAACGGGAAAGACTAGGTTAATTGTTTTTTTCATTAGATTTTTTTTTTAATAGAAAACAACAAGTGGAATGCATAATATTAGTGATTGATAATTAATACGTAATTAATTATAACGTGAGAGACCCGTTAAATATAGTTGTTTTTTTAATTAGATTGAAGTATAGAAGAATAAAATGCTTTTGTTTCAATCACATTAATTGAATCGCAATTTGAAGGATTGAAGATTTGCTTTTAGTTTTATATGGAAGCTGAAAAAACGATGGAGAAATTAATTATTAATCACTAATTAATTGTTAGCTATTATATATTAAAATAAAAAGAAAATGACAGTATCAAACTCAACATTTACCCTTTTCTATTATGTTTTCTTATAAAATGCAAATTCCTATGTAAAGAGACGCTGCCAAAAGCAGCGTTCTTAAATGTGAATCGTTATCCTTTGAAGAAATTTTATAGATCTCGGTTAGAATAACTTTCGATCACCAACACAGCCATGGAGATGGATTTTTGTTTATTCCTCTAAAATCTCAGCTCGTGTTTTTGCTTCTGCTGGTCGCCGTAACTCTGGTACAAGCACTTCAGCCATCAGGTAAAAATTTCACACATATACAAGGTTAGGCACGTGAACTCCGCTAGATTAAATGTGGATCTTACTATTTAATTTAGCATCTGAGATTCTATGCA